>JBCAUG010407242.1:0-31243 GCA_038406175.1 Haplosyllis leylae
ATTCATGCTTCAGTGATTTATCACATTCTATAGAATTCCATAGAATTTTACAGAATGTGTCTTCATAAGGAAAAACTTGATTGCTTATGTCTGCGCGCCTCCTCCTAATCAATTTATGTATTCGCTGCCGAATAATTTTTAGCATTTAGGTAAACATTCAAAAAATCTTCAATGGACTAAACTACATACATAGTGTCGTTTGTCGTTTACTGGAAGTCTTCGGAAGACCAAACGCAGAATTTAAGACTCCCGGGGAAACCAAAAGTATTTCACACAAAGGTGATTATCGCCAAGTACGGTTACTTGGGTTTTTCACGATAAGGAAATCTGATAGATCTGCTAGATCTGACAGAAATAAAGTGCATTTTTTAAGAAGTTTTACAAGTTAGAATTTGAGAGAAAGGGTAACTTAATATTTCCAGTACTTGCTAGATTGTGGGTACATTGTTAAATAACTAACACAAACAACAGCAATAAGTAGAAAATGGGTATCGTGTAAAACTATAATGACTTTTGTTGTACCAAGCATTGTTGAGGTGTTAATGAACAAAATAGTATTATAAATTAGAATCCGTGCAAATGACTGGACAGCAGAAAGAGCGATAATTGCTAGTAACGCACCAGGTGTTTGAGCTTGAATCACCATTGCATCTGAATTTATATTAGAAAAAAATTCAAGTGCAGAAAATATGTTCCCATCAAATATTTATTATTGAATACAGCATATGCAATGTATTGAGGAAAACAGGATATATATTTTCTATGACACAATGCCCACGTCTAATCGTCTAACAGGGGTTCAAATACTGTATGAAAACAACAGGATTAATATGGTAAAAACAAAAATAAACTTTGGTAGTAAAACAAATAAAGTACTGTTTGTGAATAATATATAGTGAGTAATATTTTAAAAGTAAAAATTGCATCTTTGTCGATTTGACTAGAATAAGTTAACAGTGCAGGTAAAATTTGCGAACATTTCTCAAATACAAGAGTATGGTTATAGATATGTGGGATTTAAGTTGAGGTGCAGAGACAAAGAATGAGATCTTTTCGTAACAATTCAAGTTTAACCAAATGCCTTTCGTTTAATTTTGCTGCCATTTTGTATTTAAATAGTAACAAGATAGTAACTTTGAATGTAATTCAGTACAGGATAGTTTGTGTGATTACTGACAATAGAAAACTACTGCTACTCCCTCTAAACATGGATTAGAACTACCGTCTTTAGCTTGCAGTGGGAAGCATTGGTTTCTGTATGATGTCCTTCAGTAACAACCCCTCAAAATACGGACTGCAATTCCACATTCCATGGTTTTTACAAATCCACAACATTGGCAATAGTGGCAATTTTGCCATTTGTGTGTTCACGTGCATGCGCAGTTTCCTTCTTTATTCAAATTGTATTGTATCAGTAAATGCCAAATTTGATATGACTGGGTATAAAAGTATTACATTTCAAGGTTGAATACGTCATTGGTCCAATAATTTACAAATGGCACAGCTAAAACACAAATGGCAATATTGGCATTCTTGTATTGTGGAGGGTTTGTGAAAACCTTGTCTATTGTACTTTGGTACACTTTCAGGTAATTATCGATCCGTTGTTTCGTTTTATGTATTTGTTAAAGCTCGATAATTGGTGCTTTATTAGCTTTGAAAGCAATCGAGACCGAAGGTCAAGATTGCCTTAAAAAGCTAATGAAACAACAATTAGAGTGACTTTAACAAATTTAAAGCATGTCAAAAAGACAATAGAAGTGTCTCCATAGTGCTTTAACTCATTTCAACCAATAAGACAATCTGACAGAAACTTTATTTTCCTCCTTAAACGACAGTGGAATTGCTGCCTATTATTGGGGCTGTTCAACAACTATTATTCCATTAGCTTTTCTCTTTATGTAACAAAGATTTCCACTCTATAAAATGTACTTTTAGAACATTTAGTATTAGAAAAATACGTGACAATTAAAGACACTTACACACCTAGCTAAAATGAGGCAAAGTTGGCAGTAGGTTGCTGGAACAGGCTGACCATTCATAGTGTCAAGTAAAGCCTTCCAAAATTTGTTTATAATTACAAAATCTTCAACGTCATGTTCCATGGCAATTCTGCAGCTATTAAAGCGTGAACACATATATTTTTAGAAGAAGTGTAGATTTATTATGTTAATTGGCTGTTTGAGTTGTTTTGGAAAGCTCCTTTGCTATTGGTCAAAAATAAATATGCTAATTAACAGGCACGAAAATTGATTGGATATCGGACTGAGTAATACAGAACCTTGAAAACCACTTGGTGACTGATAAGCTTAGCTAGCTAGCTCGTTACAAAAACCTAAATAAAAACATTTCCAAAATATAACATTATGAATTCTCATATAGGAAGGTAACAAAATACTTTACACTTTTAGCACACAATAAAAATGTCAACATACGTCCACATAATAAGTCATTCGTGCAATCCTTTCTTTCAAATATGTCACAAATCAGCCAAGTATACGTTGTTTGCACAGTTGACATGTTGAATACACGCTTTTTAATAAATTCACAACCCATAGGATTACAATGAGGCAAGACCAACTGACATATAAGTTCTAGTACACAGCAATATTCAACACCCAGTACATATGTTCTATCAATTGAATAAATATGGATACTGTTTAAAATCTTTTAAATTAACAACAGACAGGCATACTATTGAAATTTAAAAATGTATGTGTGTGTGTAAGTAGTAGATCTGAACCATACAATTGTACGCGGTTGAAACAACACGTTTTGTATTCACTCACATTTAATCGCAATTGATTTCTCTATAGTCTCCTTCATCCATTTACACTTTGTAGTACACATCTTGATGCTAGATTTATTCAAGAGCCACACAAGCAACAATATTACACGTATTTGTCTTCGTTACTTGGATTTTTCAAATAAATGCACGGTAGCAACTTTTTAAAATTCTTCGTGCATAATTTTGCACAATTCTTGTCTCTCCTTATGCAAATTCAGAATAAAGAGTTTGCATTTCTTTCTTTATAAATTTGCCCTGAATGTCTGGAAAATCACTGAGTGCGTTTACGTGGAAATTTTAACAATGACTTTTTAAACATTTACTGTAACAACTATGCACCTTCCTGCACATACACTTTGAATCTATGGAAAGTTTTGTCATCATCTACACACATAAGCATCTGTGTCTGAACTTGATGTTCTGATGTTAATTCTACAAAGAAGACGTCATCATCAGTACCGTCTGGTTGCACCGGGTTGTACTAGGTTCTAGGTTTCCTTTCTTACGTTCACCTTAATTCCGCTGAGACATCTAGCAAACGCGTCACACGTCGGGTGACAGAAAGCTTCGATGAATACTCGCCAGATCTTCTTGATACATAGCAGCTCAATCTCCTAGAAACGAAAAACAGTTGTAACATTTCATGATTCGCCTCAAATTAAGGTTTTTGTGTGTGAAAACTTTTGAAATGCAATAGTTTCGATACAAAGTCACTGTGACAGGACAGGAAGGTTCTGCACTTCACATCCAAAATCAACACAGACTGACTCTGAGAAAATTAGACATAAAATCGTTGTTTCGTTAATGGATCCAATTTGAAACAAAAAGACAGGATAAATGCATCATAGTGTGACAAAAGCCTAATTTTTTGCCTCAGAAGCCGTAGCTGCTTTGAATCAGGACCGAAAGAACATGAGATCATGAGATTTTATCCGACATCAGCTAACATATGAGTTTCATTTTCATCAGTTCCACTGTTGAATAGTGCGGTTCAATGGGTCTTTTAAGATAGGAAAAGTGAATGGAAGATGCGCTTTGGAGATAATGAGATGTCTCCCACACGGGCTTTGTCACCTTTCAAATGTAACTTGAGACGTCACCAGAATTAGTATCGAGAAATTTCAAAGAATGTTTGCTTTTGCACAAAGGGATATCTTTCGACATTAAAATTTCTTTCAGAAAAAGGTTATTTTCTTTAAACTGGTGGGTACCAGTAAGCCTGGGAGGGCAACTCCGTGAATATGTTTCACACCAGGTTCAAACAACTGACTAGCTAAGAGCTGGATCACACAGTGGAATGGGGCCCAATGTAGCTTAAACGATTTTCCAATCACTTTTACGATCCCAAAAATCTTCAGGTATGTTGAGAAATCTGCAGATAATGACTGTACTCACCTCAGATTTTATGCAGGGCATGCAACACCAGCTGGTACAGAAGGCCAGACACGCGAAGTAGATGCCCCAGATGACGGCGCACGGTACTCCGAGGATCAGCGACGTGATCTTGTAACACCACATCTTCGTCACCGTGAAAGCCTGTAGAGCACAAAAAACACGTGTTGTTATATGAGAAATCTGTGTCTCGTGGGTAACGTTGCAGCATGGTTGGTCCTGGGTTCGATCCGCCACCAATGCTTGTAGATACATGACAGTTGATCAAAAAGACCCAGCAGGCAGCCAAGAGGTTAGCAGGTGTTGCACCAGTGGTAGATCTGGGAACATGCAAATATGGGGATCCACCCTGGCCTAGGAACCCAGGCAGACGTCACAAAAATGCAAAAACAGTAGTATCAGTGGCACCAAAACATGACAAATGTCCTCTGAAATTATGTTTTAAAAGAGAACAGAAAAAATTATGTCAAAAATTATTTTAACTGATGTGAAAATAGTTTCTGGGATATAAACCATCTCCAAAACGGGCTTCAATCGAATTGATTTGTCACTAAAAATAAAATTAAATAATAATTAAATTCTGATCCAATAACTCCATCACCTGAAATTAAAAGCCATATTTGAAAGTAAGATTGACTGTAGTAACGGGTTGACGTGACCGTTCGCACACACACTTGGTCCCACTGGCTATCTTCTAGTCGTTTTGTGTCCAATTCAGCCTTCAGCATGAACCTGACTGCCATTCACACTTTGACTTATTGTACCGTATGGAGCCATCATGTGCTACCTGACGAGAATCAGGACTATCCGTCTGTATTACGTAAAAACTGTCTGTCTTCACTTCCACAGCTATTTCGGTATAAAATCCAATTGGAGAAAATGTGTTATTTTTGTTATGTTGAGAGTGGTGTATATGTACCGTGCTGACAAAAACTGATGTGATTTCTTCTTATGATACACGGTTGATTTCAATGTTAAAGAATGTGCGTAACGTGCGTGGTCATATCAAATTAAATCCACAGTATCCATGGTTCCATGGACACAGAAAGATTGAAACGTAGGTTCACTGATTTATTGGGAATTCTCTACGTACTTTGTAGCAAATGTAGAAATTAGATTTCAGTCACGTAGTCGATTTCTCTATAACTGTTTTAAAAAGTTCAGTGTCGAACAACAAACAAAGAAACCAATTTCATTATGTGATTTTTTTTTTAAAAAAAATTGAGTTGGGAAATTTCATGTGGGATTCTCAGTGGAGATGAAAACTTTGATTGGACATTCTAAAATAGGTAGATTCTGAGAACAGATATCTCCAGCTACCTTCAGAACAAAAACAGTAAACACAACTCAGATGATACATTGGCACACGTTCACAAGACTCTCGACCATTACAACTAAATGAGCCATTTCTTTGCAGTTGTTCATCTTAACTAAACATATCGAACTACAACCCTGTAACATTGAGAAGAACAAATCCGCAATCCCACTTCTAAATTTGTAAGGTTACATATGGGATTTACATAGAGCATCGCAGTCTTTCAAAAGAGAATTGAGCCTCTACACAGATCTACGGCTCCTCGGAGGATCAGGTGACATCAATTGTGATCAGTGAAGCTTTAGTTAGAGACTGAAGACTGCTGTAATGTGGAACCTGTGTTGAGACATCAATCACTTTGCAGTTTTAAGGCAAGATAACTATTCCGTCTAAGATAATGACTTCTACTCTTGTCGTCCTCTCTGACATGCAACATTGGAAACGACAATGGGATCTAAATTGAAACACAAAAATGAGATATGTAAAACATGCAAACATTACACAATGTTGTCAATTTAGGAAAAAATTCAATATCGTAGAATTCACCCTGTGCAAACTACATGTAACTAAAGTAGCTGAACTAATCATGTGGCAAATAGATCTATAATCAATAGCTGAAACTTTGTACTTCACAACTCTAATGGGTCGTTTAACACAATGCGTTTGATTTAAAGATTTTATTGATGCAGACAATTGGTCCCGAACTATTCTCTTTTTCTTTTGCTTACTAAAGAAACTTATTGTCAAAACCATCGGGATAACTATGCGTAATAACACGTTAAAATTTATTTCAAACGCTTGATAAAGCAATTCTCTGGTGTGTGAATTTACCCCAAATAATTTATCGCAAAGATCCAGAATAATGATAAAATTGATTCATTAATCGAAATACATTTCTTGTGATTTTTTTCAAATACCTTTTGGAAATAGACACACAATAATGCTGGAAATTTCCTCATCTGTTGGGGCAAAATAAAATAAACAATAATATCTACAATATAGGAGATTCAGATGACAATACAATGTATATATTTAGCATCCAATTAACAACCAAGGACAGAATTAATTCCTGAACAATAGAACAGGATGCCAAAGTATTGCGTGAAATCATCTTGAATTAAATAACTTCGACAACTTGAGCATTCTTAGCAAATACCGTGTTTGTAATATTGTTCTCAGAAAAAAACTTTGTCAAAATTAATTTATCAAACTTATGGGTGGAATTCAGATTTCCTTGACACAAAATGTTTCATTTCCAGAACAAGAATAAGTGGAAACAGGTTCGGCGTAGCTTCTAACTTGTTTCGTCAAAGTTCCTCGAAGTAGCCCTCCTAAATTTTCACCCTTTTGTGAACACATTTTTGCTCTGGGTTCCCCCAAAAAGGAGTGTCAGCAAAAGTATGTGATAGTTTCCAACCAATCAACTGCATGATTGCTTCAGAATGTAACCTTCGAAATCATGTTCCGTGACACTAGATCGATCGGTAGGACCAGTTCCTTTGAATTGCTACGATACATTTTCGATGGAATTTCTTGAATTGACTTATTTTTCTCATGTAATTTTCGGACTGAGAAGAGACTCATGCTCATTGTTCAGACCAGGCATAATTTTAGGGACATGGTTATTGCGTCTCATAAGAAGCACGCTTTATGATAACGTGATTATCAACAGGAAATGAAGCCGTCAATCAAATTTCCTTCCACCTGTCAATCATTTGTATCAATTATGGTACCTCCCGCAAACATCAAAGGATCCTGGATCACTTCTACAATATTCGATGGAGACTGAAGCACAGGAACATTTTCTACAAGTGCACGCACGCATTGAATAACGTATAGTTTGTCATTTTTAATGTGGCACTCAACAAGGACGTGAAATTATCAAAAACGTATTGTGGAAACAAAGTCTTGGAGGAAAAGAAAAATTTTCTTGCAAATATTTTGCATTAATATTCATTTGGAAGAAGACATTTGGTAATAACTGTTTGCAGAAGATCTGGACAATTTGTCTTCTTAGAATTTAGAATGAGTGAGCTTAAGGCTGTCTATTTGAGTTCCTTGGTTTGAGACTTTATCTGACACCGAGTGTTTCTTAATTTCCATGCAAATAGAATAACTTATACTCCAGTCTCCTTTTCTGATACATCGTTTTCCGAATAGTATTTGATCGGCCTTGTCAATGACAATTGCAATGAATGCTAATAAGGGTTGTAATGATCTTCCGTTTGAAAATAAAGATATTGCAGAAGCATTTTGCCACAAATATTGAAATTTCTGTGCTGAATAATTTTCATGTCTTCTTTTGATGTGGCCTTTAAAAACCACATAAATCTATTTAGGTTTTAAATGCAGAGGTATGATGTCCTAGTGCAGCATCTAACACTCGCGCCAAGGTAATAAAACAATGGGATTTCTGTCACAGACAATTTCATTGCTTCAGAAAAAGGAGAAAGATCACAAAAAAATCCTGCTATTTGAGGAAGATTATGTCGCACTGGAGAAGCATAAATAAGCTTCAAGGTGCTTTAGTTATTCCCACACTACCTTAGTAGTAATTTCAAGATATGAGGTTAACGTTTTGCCTGGATTGATGACAGAATGGTCCTAATACAATTGTACCAGCACAGAGACAAAGAGAGAGAGAGACGGGGACAAACAGATCCTCATTTCTCGCCGCCGATAATTGATGGGCAATGCTCCATCCATATTGCTCCAGTCTTAAAACGTTAACTCGAAGACTACAGCAGAAGAACGATGACTCTGGTTGGATTTATGTCCTTCCTGACCTGTGTCCTTTGTTGCTAATGCTCTAACGGAAAACAGGATTCATATATGTCTGTGGGTAGTTTTTAGACTGCTTAAATTTCAGCAGGCAATTCCTGGTAATTGTCCTCAATGATTTCCGAATGTGAAGCTATTAAATGATAATTAGCAGAAGAGTAATCGTGATAATTAAGGGAAACGAACTTACAAGGGAGGACATTTCCGACTTGTTTATAGTCAGCTTAGTGGTTGAGTTTGGGTGCACGTAAGATTTGGGAAATATGATTGTCACTTTTATGATAAGTAGGCCTACTTTAAGCTTCAGTCATTGGTCGAAATTTGTTTACACAGAGTGCCATAATGACGTCATTATAGCTGCCAGCATTGCAACGTTTAAGAGAAAGAGGCAACGTCATATTTTTCCTTTGGAAAATGTGTTTTGAAGTCGTGTGATTCACCTGTAAAGATCCATCAAATTTAGGTATAACAGATGGGATTATTTCACTTGACTTCAAAATCAACCAACGGGTAAATATCAAATCAAAATATCAGGAGATTTGTGTCAGGTTGCAGCAGACGGCATTTGCAAACATAACATTGAAAACAAAAACGCCCAATTCCCAGTTGAAAGGTTGTTTGGAGGTTGGTGCCTTTAAAATATGAAAGAAGTCACTGATCTTGAAAATTAACTAGTCTCAATGGAGACTATGACATTTCTAATGCTTCAGAACAAGGATTAGTTCACTCGATAAAAAACATAAATCTACATAATGGCCTTTTCAATGCAGATAATATAAACGTTAAGTTTTTTTTCGTCGTGATCAGATATTGAGAAGGCACATGTAAACATCGCAGCAAAAGTTTTCAGTTTTCAACGTTTTTTTTCTGGTTTCACTTCTGTTTGCGTTCTTTTGTGAAACGTCTCTATGTCGTGACGAAATGTTAGAAGTGAATGACCCACCTTTAAAGGCGAAGGTTTTTATAAAATAGAAACTATTTACACGTATAGTGGCGGCTTTTACGTCTTTTTCTCAATGTGAACGATCTCTAAGTGTGTGGGGTTTCGTTTACAAAAAACACGAGCAAAAAAATAAAAGCTATAAAAAGATTATCTTTCCTTTCATGTTTGATATCACTTCAGTATAACTTGGTGCCCCTGAAAATATTCATATTCCATGGTGCCGTAGAGGAGCGACATTGGTTTAATAAACTAGTGGCGGATCCAGGATTTCTTAGGGGCGCCAACCCTAAGCGTGGGCGCCAACCTACTACTTGACCAATTTTTCCCGAAAATTGCATAAAAATGAAGACATTTTGGCCTGGGGACATCTCTTGCACCCCCTAGATCCGCCACTGTAAACCGATGTGGACGAACCTTTAGATTTTCCCCGCAGATGAGAGGAGGCATAAATCCTACCTAAAGATATTATTATTGGCCCTGATCCATCCTTATAGGAGACCAAGGAAACAAGACGCGAGCTATTTCTGGTCCTATCTTTTGAAAACCCGCTTAGAGCCTGACAGTCATAATGGCACAAGAAAATGTCGTAACTCTTATCAGGATTTCTTGCCCAACTTCAAACAGCATGTAAAATACTAAGCAGTCTTTTACTTCTTTGTTTCTGTGCTTTGATACAAATGGTTTTTTTTTTCTTAAACAATAAATGTTATTACCTGGTACAACCTAAACATTTCTACTCCATATAATTTCTTGTTTTCAGATAAAATATTCCTTTTAATAATGCCCTATGTCCATGGGAGCAGGGGGGAGGGGTAGGTTGACTTTCCAGCTTTTGATGCTGAGTTCAAATCTGCAAAAATCCAAATCGCCTATGTCCATAGGGGGAGGGGTAGGTTGACTTTCCAACTTCTGATGCTGAGTCCAAATCTGCTCAAATCCAAAATTCCCTATGTTGAAAGTTTTTGGCAAAAAGCATGCTGTCCTGGGGTAGACAAAGTGAACACATAAAGAACCAATCTGTCACATTAAATGTGAACACAATCAGGCAATTCCTCCTGAGGTGTCGGCAGCCACCATTGCTTACATCATGATTTCCGTCTCACATAATATCTACGAGGCAGAAGCAGTGGTCATTACTGCTGCAAATGTGGTCAATTCCTTGCCAAAGTCTAAAGGACAGCAATTTGTATGCAGGTCCAGAAGCACCGTGAATAGTTAAGGGGACTGGCTAGTTAACGAACAAGACGAGAAGGAAAGAGGAATAGCCTCATTCGAGTTTTCCCGCAATACACAAAGTTGGCAATGTTCACATTTTTGTGTTTGCCTAAATTTGAAAATATGATAGATAGAGAAATTTGTCACATCAGTTAAAATTCTAAACAGCATTACAAATGTAAATTTACTTTGAAACTCATTAGGTTTTTTATTGTTTCCAATTTATTTACTTTAGAAGTTGTACAAAAATGCCACCGTTGTCAACTTTGTGTGTTACGGGAAAACTCGATTGAAGGTCAGTTGTTTCAAGCGTTGGGTACAAAAACACATTCTAAGGTCGTCTCATAGAAATCTGCGCCAGAATTGTACGTCTTTTCCGGAGTGTGTTTCATTAACAGGTTCCGTGCTAAAATAACCTTTTCACCCAGATTCTATGCCATGTCCCCAGTTACCAGACAAGACGAAGTATTCTACTAAAAGCTTTTTTGCTGAGATAGGAAACAGATTTTTATCCTCTTCATAAGCAAAAGAAGCATGAAGACAAAAGAAGAGATTAATCATTTGTTTTTGCAGACATAGGCATTAGTTTTAATTTAACCTTGAGATTGAAACAAATTAATTAGACGAAATGTTGTAACAGTCAGACAGCTGTGACTCTAATCTAGGAACGTCGACGGGAATTTTTACTTGTATTTTGTACAATGTAACAGAATTGGTGAAAGGCAGCACTTAAAAATGTGATTTGTTAGATTGCTTGGAAGCTGTTTAAAAACATTTCATTCCAAAAAGTGTTAGGTGGAATAGAATAAATATCGCTTTTTTTGTTTGTCGTTTTTTTTTTTTTTCGTTGCTTCAGTGTAGCATCAGCAGCAGTTGTTTGTTTTCAATAAAAAGTAATTTATTCAGTAAAGTTGGCTTTTAAAATTGCCCGCACTTAAAGCAATTTAAATACATATAAATTCATATGTTCTCAAATAAGAGATACTGAGACGGATTGCGTCATTGAAGAATGTGTTGTCATAACAACATTCTTTACTTCCGACTTTAGTTATGGCCTAATCTGACCTGACCTGCCGGAGCCACTAATTAACTCCAATTATTTTATGGTTTACAGGTAAGGGTATGTTGCATTCTCAGGACACCTGCACGGTATATGTTTTGAAATCTCCAGAATGAAGTGGATGCAGCACTCTGAAGTCACACTTAGGATCAGGAACAATGGGTGAAGTTGTCAAAAGTCAAAGACAAATTTGAGGTCTTCAGCTGTTCACTGTCATAGTCATATTATTTTTTAAAAAATTTTTGCACGACACAAGTCCTTTTCATGGCCACTGATACCCCTGTTTTGTACTTTTGGTGACGTTTACCCTGAGTTTCAAAGCCAGGGTGGATCCCTTGCGTGGTTTCTCGCTTGTGGTCATATTTACCACCTGCATTCCGAAGGAATGGGGAAGGTAATGTTTTCACAGGTGTCTGTCCATTCACAGGGGGGGGTACTCAGGTCTGGTCCTGGGGGGGTACTCAGGTTTGGTCCTGCGGGGGTACTCAGGTCTGGTCCCAGGGGGGGTACTCAGTCCCAGCTGGGGGGGTACTCAGGTCCAGTCCTGGGGGGTACTCAGTCCCAGCCAGGGGGGGGGTACTTGGTCCCAGGAGGGGGTACTAGGTCTCGGAAGGCCTGAGTACTCCCCCCCCCCCGAAAAATTTTTAAACATTTTTTAAAATTTTTTTTAAAATTTTTTTTGGAAATTTTTTTTTGGGGACATGATTCCCCAGGGATAGGTTGGCTACACAGCAGGCGGTATGCCTCTTGCGTTCACGCAGGAGGACTTTCTTGTACTTTTTGAAATAAATTAGGATCTAACTATTTGCCTAATCAAAAATTGAAGAACTCACCTTGTAGCTTGTCTCCCACACTCGTTCAAAGCTGTAGACTTCTGGATCAGCCTCCGCGATCAGATCCGCGAACTTTATCTAAAAGTAGAACAAAAAACAATGTTTAATCATGGTTTCCTTGTCATGTAAAATACTCTCCACTTCCCAACAACACAAACTCAGTTCCACAACCCAAATATTCTTTGCCACCCATACAATGATGTCTGCTGTTTTACACAGTATCTAACTTTGATGAATAAGTTGAAATTGAGCACAGAGCGCAATGATGGTAGAAGAAAGACGTGTTTCTTATGATGTCTAAAAAATAATGGATGGGTACAGAAACGGTTTAAAACATATGTTCTTTGATAAAATATCGAAATGTTCAATTGATGAAATATGAATAATGGCAGCAGGGTATGAGTCTCATAAGTTGGGTGCAGTAAAAATCTGGGTCACATGAAGGAAGTCCCATCGGCTGTGAATAAAACTACAAACATCTGGGTTAAAAAACTGGGATCTCGTGTATCCTGTGAGCATCAGTTAGTGTTGGTGTTTCCAGCCTCAGTTTCAGTTTTTGGACACTGTTCATAGCCAAATAAACAGTGTCCCAGCAATCTGTCAATCAATCTAGGCTGGCCCCCTGACCTACTTTGCTCTTGTCTGAAGCAATTGCTTCATCTGGCCAAGTAAAGGGACAACTGGGACATTGTTAATTAGGGCATGGACAGTGTCCTAAAACCAGGACACTGTTAATTAGGGCACAAACAGTGTCCTGAAACTGAAACTGAGGCTTCAAACACAAATACTGACGAGAATCGATCACACCAGATGTCTCGTGCGCTGAGGTGTGTTGAACGTGAGAAAACTGTTCTAACAAAAGCAGTTGTGAACATAAGATTACTTAATGGCAGAACTTTTAGGTTTGGAATCTCCAAGCCGAAAGAAGAAACAGGATTATAACTGAGTACTATTAAGGTCCTTCTTATTGGTTGATGTGCATAGACACAGTTTCACCGCACTGACATCTCATGTTATGAACACCTTCTTGCATCCAAGCAGTGTCATGATTTCTGCCCCTGCTCTTAGATTATACAAAGTGGAAAACAGTGTTTCCATCATGCGAGGTACTAATTCGTAATATTTACACACCCTTCCAGTGAGCACGCATTGCGGAATCTATAACAGTGGCATTCCAGTAGAAGCCTTACCGTCTCCCGGTGCTGTAGTATTTGGCAAGTTATTACTTGTGACATTCCCGGGATTAGACCTTAATTGGAATCTCATGTTAAGCCGAACTTGTCGTGAGATACACAAGAAGCAGCCTCAGCAGTTACAGCTTATGTACAGTTTCCTAAACCCAAAGCTTCTTAACGGGGAATCTATTATTTGAACTCGTATTCAAATCTAGGTCAATGTGTCTGTCACCATGGACATTACAGATTTGTCCTTACGCCGCGGGTGATACGCCTCTTGCAGTCGCACAGGAGGACATTCTTGTCATCATAAGATTTCGCGCAGTTCCGTAGAATTTACATCCAGCACCATCTTCTACTGATTGACATGGGGTGACAAATTAACTATCGTTTTAGAAAATTAGATGTATTTTTCACAAACTCATAACTGCTACTCACTTGTCTACATATTTAAAATTTACTCAGTGGAATTGACTATGCTTCTGGCATGTTTTGTTATTTACCATGTCACTTTCCAATGAACAGAAATATGACTATGGAGACAGAAGAACTAATCGCTGCTTAGTCAAATTTATCTCACGAGAAACGCAACTTTCACGTCTTGTATTACTTTTCTCACCGCCTCCTGTGTTTCTATTTAGATTATACCTTATTAACTGCCAAATGAAAACAGGAATTAGGGCTATTTCTGTTCTGTCAAGGTTATTGCCAGCAATAATTTCTCCCTAGAAATTTAGGTCACGACATTTTCTCAATGTTTTTGGTAAGTAAAAACTTTCCATTAAAACCAAACTATTATAATATGTTCTAGTTTTCCTAGATTTACAGCCCACGTTATATTTGATTAATTATTTCCATGATTATTGCAAAATTATAACTGTTGTGTGAATACATTTCAGATTGAGAAATATTACAAACTCAATGCGGTAATTTTTCCAAATACGTCTGATTGATTCTGGTATCAACAGAAGAAAATCATTGTCTTTGCATCCGTACCAGTGTGCAAATATAAAAGACAAATGTCTCCAAACAAAACTAATGATCTGGATCATTACCAGGACTATTGAACTACACATGGTCGGGCTCATTTCAATGTCTGTCACTACAGTGGTAGGGGAATTTGTCTGAAGTGAAAGGGATATGAAACGTTCATTATGGGAAATACAATATGTTTCAGGTTTTCCCTTTAGTACCATAATATTACAAGTGACTTCATTTGATCAATTTAAGAAAACTGAATTTACTTCAAACAAGGAAAAGTCTATTGAATTTACGTAAAACCTAGAATGTTGTATCCGAAATACTTCTGGTCTGTACTTGATGTCACGCATGGTCTTCAAAACATTGACTGGGTTGAGTCTTCCTCAAAGAACAAGAGTGCATTGTAACTTTTTTTCAATGGAAAGAAATATCAGCTCATTTATAAGTTATCCTACGTACAAGTTCTGCCTCCACATGGGGACTTTGAACGACGCCTTATTAATGTTTTGAAGCGGGATGAAACATAAAAACCATCTACAATGGAGGATCGGGGAAAAAATAAAAATACCTCAAGAAAAAAAGATTTCATATTTTATGTCCCTGTCAAGTTTCTAAATTCGTTTCATTTCTTCCTTGCACAGTTCAGAACTGGATTCCACTGAACCATCTTAACTCCGGTTTCGTTTGCTTGAGACTTAATCTGACCCGACTCGTCATGGAACCTCCTTCCTTCTCAGTTGCTTTTACTCAATGATCTCAGTCGATATTTCCCTCTTTGAAAAACATTGGCCTCTTCTTTTAAAGATACTCTTTTTTTGCCTTGCTAATGTTATCATGACTCTGTCTCCACGACTTAGACGAGTCAATAGTCTAAACGACGGAAACTCCAACGAAAGCATTAGGAGATTTTGTTTGAATTAGGGCACCGAAATCCCGCGTAAACAGGCCAATTGAATCGGTTGTTTCACACCTTCACAGATTTAGTGAATAGGGTCGAGAGCGCGGCAGGACACTGATTGGTCGGTGTCTAATTCCGACTTTTGCCCTAATGTCTGGGGCATTATGGTTTCTTCACACTACCCAACACCGAGACAGATAATGACACTGATGAAATAGTGCGGCCAATGATATAACTGATAGGGTCTGGTTGCAGTATTAACACCTTCATACAATTATATGAAAGCCATTTTAATCGGTCTCGCTATCTGTTTCGGCCTCAGTCTGGTTCTCGGGCAGTGTGAATACACCATTATGGCGGCGCCACCTAAATCATTTTTATGGTTATTGGTCACAACAGGAACGGTTTGCTAATGGAAAATCTCACTTGATAGATTGTTAAGGTTCAGCATAGATTAGATGAATCATTTGAGATGGTTAATTTCAGATGAGGTTAATCGAATATTAGACGTATGTGATATGACGGTAGCATTGACACATGTCTGTCCCTTTCCAGTTAACGAGATTATGACGGCTGGCTATCGCTTATATAGATGTTTCCCTTTTATGGAAATATGGCTGATTGCATATTGAAGGCACTAGTCCCTTCCTTTGCCATTTATTCCCTATCAGTTGCTTGCAAGACTCTCGATTTAAAATGCTTAAATGGTTTAATTTCTCAAGCTCAAACAACAGATTTACTCCAGAATTAGATTTAATGTAACTTAGGTTATAGATCACTTTTCAACGTCGTTATCTTTATCATTGAGGTTTGGATCAAGTTAAGCAAAAATCAGCTGTTTCATCTCGACGTGACTTTTCCTTCTGTTTCTTTTTTATAAGATTGGAGAAGAACAGAGAGAAAGTAATCAGCTCAATGTACAAAGAAAGGAAACTTTTCCTTGTTAATCAACAGACATGTTACACATTATTGATTCTCAGTTTAGTGACTGTGTCTAGACGCACGGGACTTCTCATTCCCATAAATCTCTCATGATTTTAGCGCAAACACCAAACATCAATAGATGCATAGGTCCGTGCGTCTCAGGACGGATCAGTTGCGACCCAATCTGTTAAATCTGAACTACACCCATATCTGTTTCAAATCAAATCCAATAGGAAAATTATGCTTCTACTAAGTGCAGTAATGGATCCAGAGGGGCCATGGTAACCAGACGCTCCGACCCGTTTCAATGTAAGCCAGAATCAAAATGGTGCAAAATAGGTGAGAATCAAAGTATAGTTCCAGATGTGAATACTTCAAGATTCTTTTTTTTTTAATTTTTGGAGGACACAATTCCTTTTTGCAGGGCCACTGATACCCCTGTTTTGGATTTCTGGTGACGTCTGGGATTTGTTTCAAAGTCAGGGTGGATCCCTTGTTTGCATGCTTTATCACCTGTGTGATCCTCAGATTCACTTCTGCTGCGACACCTCCTGACTGTACAGAGGTCAGCATGGGAGCCGAGCCTTTTCGATCCACGTACTTGCAGATCATACTTCAGGATTCTTGCCTTTTCTTTTGTTCGGTTTTGGAAGCGGCACAGTTTCCTAACATGCCCCTGAGAATCACATGTATCTGTGAGCTGAGTGAAGACTTGGTTTTAGCCTAAAATCTCTTTTCTGGCTAGGTTCTGGTTATTTTATTTCTTTGATTGGAATTTCAACATTCATATTCGCAATTTTCTACTTCTAAGGCTTCGCCATATTGGAAATTAGTACATGCAGCAGTTGGCAATGTGTTGATTAGCTTTTTTGTGAAAGACCAAATTCTATTCGGTTTGTGCTGTGAAACCATTACCATAAGCAGGAGACGTGGACCTGTTGGGAGCCACACAATCACATTGCCCTGTTCTCTGCAAATCTAATGTAAATATCATTTGGCTAATAATTCCGCTTGTAAGAAAGATAAACAGTGTTCCGTAGAAGCAGCTGTTTTTGTAAGGTAACCTTACAAGGCCTCTTTCTGTTCCCAATGTTTCAATGCAATAGATAATTACACAGCTTGTAATTCTTTTAGAATGGCCGAACAACCCAAAATGTCGTTTTGGTAACTTGAAACTTTGGGTGGAGTATACTAGATTGGAGGACATTGATAGTTGCATGTAGTGTGGTGGTGCACCTTTCTATTCTTTGCAGTATACTTATCTGCTACCTTCTTTCTCATTTTTGATGATTTTTGCCTGTGTTTGTTGTAAGAAAAAGTATCCATTCTGTTGGAGTGACATCAAGTCACAAATGCCTGGAATAGATTGGCTGGTTTATGTTGATTGCTTACATAGAATTGCATTATAATTCTTGGATTAATTAAAAATAGAACTAAGTTGAAAAACTTCACTGGAGACGCTCCAGTCAAAAGTTTGGAGCACGGCCCTGAGGAACTTCGAAGTATCATCTGGAGCAGCTGAAATAGGCTTCAAACAGCTTAGCTAAATCGGTAATTCAACAAATAAGGCAACTCTGCCAGGTCATCAACAAGACCAAAAGGGGATAGGAAAGTTAACATAATTTCTTTTTAATAATCTTGTCATTCCCTAGTGTGAGGCAGGTTGAATACAGATAGTGAAGGCTTTGCATTTACGTAAACCTGGACGCATAGCTTTATGAAAGGCGCCACCATACAGTCCTCATAAAATTATATGAAATTAGAGAAACTTTCCCGAAACTAGAAAGAAAGGATTACCCGAACATTTTTGGTGGCTCGTTAGAGTCACCTTATTGGTTGAGTTAGGTGACCCTTAACATCCTGTCCCAGCACTTAACACCTTTGGCAGTTTTATGAAAATTAGGCCTACTTTAATCTTCAGTCATTGGTTAGAATTTGTTTACACGCGAATGTTGTCATGACGTCATTTACGTGCCACCGATTGGGTCAACGACGCAACGTCATTTTTGTATTCTCCTTTCTTCTATCTAGAAGTGTACTGAGTGACACGTGTTGGTGCACTTTTCATTTAAATGAAATCAATCTTAGTTGATACTTCTGATGCAGCTACTCTGCAAACAGTTTCCATCATGGGCATTAGATGGGAGTAAATAGACTATTCAATACAGTAGGATTGGAGTCTATTGAGAAACTACACAGGTTGTGTTGTAGACATAGACTTCATGGAGACATTAGTTTGGTGCTAAAGTTGGAAATGGAGAAATTATGGCTGAAGGTCTCTGGAAATAGAAGTTACTGAAGACAGTTTGTCCTGTCAACAACAGTCTGCAGCCAGTACCTCAGGCCAATGCTTCCCTCAATTTCATGCTTTGAGCAAATCAGTCTCCACTACAAGTTGCAGCCAAAAACAAACACAGAAAATGACCAGGGCGAAGGGATATAAACTCAAATTACATGAATTTGAAGATCTGTCAAAGTTTCTGATATATATTGACGGTAAATTATTCCCATAAAACGAAGGAAGTTGTCGATTTTTAAATGATTTCATCAATTAAAAATTATTGATTCCAAGTTTTCTCTTCAATAATTGATTGCACCATGTTGAGTGAGACACTATCAGCAGAATTTAAATTGCCAAATTAAATATATTTTGTGTGATGTATGTCTTTAAACAGTCATTGATCAAAAGAATTACTGATAAACCTAAACCGAAGCAATAGATAGTCTATAGTGCATGACATGTACACTTATCAACTCAATCAAAAGTCTATTCCCCTAAGGGATTATTTGCACTTGACAAATATGAAATCAAAAACGCATTTTCCCCCAGAACTGAATCAGTACCTTCATCCTGCCATTTTTATTACATTTGGGAAACCTGGACAACACCACAGAACTTTGACCAATCAAAAATCAGGAATTTTACAGATAATGTTATCATTGGAATCTATTGAACTGGCCAATTAGATCCATTGTCTCTACAGCACCTTAAGATATCATTTCAAGATGGTATACAGCTTATTCCCTGGTCGTGAGTATGAATCGAATTTACGAGCAAAATCACTTCTAGTCGAAAGAGGTTTTCCATATCATTTCTATCAAGTCAATCAGTGAAAGACCGACACCAAAGTCCCTTCATGAACCCACTGTAATATCAGTAAGGATAGACGTGATTGGTACATTTTGGCGGGCAACGACCAGAGAATTATATCACATAACTTGAATCGATCCATTTTCGTCCACTGTAAACAAACCCTAACATTGTTTTTAAACCTCAGTCATGTTTTCTTGCAGTAACATGTTTAAAAGCATTTCATGTGTTGTTTATTTTACCTCTAATCAGCTTCCAATTTTGGATAAATACAGTCTATGTGATGACACAGGTATATCCAAATGCCACACTGTCTGATGAAACCGTGTCTGGCTTATGTAACTTGCTTCTATTGAAAAAGCTAATCCCATTTACGTCTGTTCAACCTGGATCTGTCTACATTACATAACAAGATTGCGTTATTTGCGAAGGAAAATCCCGGTGTTCTTACACGTTAGGAAATGGCTTTGTTAAAGAAAAATAAAAATGCGGTTCTCTTATTTCTTAAGGAAATTGCTGTTATGAACGAAAATAAGCTTTGTAGTTTCAGATGGATTTTCAGTAAGACCGAACATTGACTTTTGCTTTTCAAACTTGTGGCCAATTTAACAACTGACAATGATAAACTTCTCGCAGTTGATAAAGGGAGAAAACGCAAACATCTAACAGTGATAAACATTTTGTTCATTTGAATCATTCCCTGTGTTACAAGACCACTGTGTAATCTAATCTAAAAGCAACGAGGTCTGCTTGAGGAAAGGTCATCTCTGTATCTTCTGTTCCTTCCCAATCGATCGGCCATTTAAATCCGAAGAGCTTGAAGGCAGTTTATGTTCCAATGTGAATTGATTTCATTTTATGTGTTGTTTGACCATGCCGTTCATAAACTGGACAACGTAAAGATGATGCTCAATGAGTAACAATACTCCAATAATTGCGTGCAGTTAATCTTTTTGGCAAACAAATTGAACAAATCTCAGTCAACAACTTCCTATTCCTTACCTTCTCAATATATTCTTCATTAATCAAACAGCATAGAATAAATTTATCTTTTTGTTTTTCATCCAGTTGATTTATGGAAAACCTTTTAAGACTGGAATTCATTAGTCCAGTTCTCAGTTATGCAACCTTGTCATGAAATCAACCAGTAAACTAGTTGCCTCCTGAAACAAATCCTGTACAGGTGCATCATCATGCGTGCTACAAGAAACCTAGTTATCTGAGTGCCTTGAACTGAACTCTCATGTAAATGTCTGTCTGGCCATTGACTTATTAACTTCAGATCGTCTCATCGCATGATCTTGGTTAATATTAATATCTCTAAGACCAGAGATAATATACTCAAACTACGCGTCATTAAAATGGGTTTTCCAGCAACGGTTTTTATGTGCCTATGATATTGGATAAGCTGTGATGATATTGAATGAGTGTAAGTCATGGTCACAGTGAAGGTGTCTACTCCCAGTAGTCTGGTGTCTTTTGCATTTGCTTTCAAATCCGTAAGCGATCTTTTCTTTTTAAAGTGCTCATAAACGAATCACTGAACAGCAGTTAACCGAAACAAAACAAGGAAGTTGAAAATCAATTGGTGTGGAGTCGCTAAGCGAATTCAATCATGAATTCCGATAAAATACACACATTTGTTCTTCAAAGTAGCACTGAGATAATGGAAAACATCAGAGACAATCAACGTATTAGTACAACCTCTGAATAAACCACTGATATCAATCCTGAGTTTCTTTCTAAGGATCTGCTGTTTCCTAAATGTCTGATGCACCAAATGCGAAAGGTTTAAAAGGTTCCTTTCAGAAGACGAAATTCAAGTTTCCTTCTGTGCTAAATAAACTTGCGCCATCAAACCTGTTCACCAAAATGACATACTATTGTAGGAAGAGAGCTAACACGCGGTTAAGTGAATGTTCTTTATTACAACTTGGGCCCCTATAGCAGTGCATTCTCTTTATACTGGGAACCTCGGCTGCTTGTAGGCTATCCACATCAAAGAGGGCTTAATATTTATCCATGGGCGGAGCCTACCTACTGTTGTTCGAGTATAGTGTCGTACCATGCACCATGACCATGTGTACCTGAATTGCACTTTTGCGAAAACAGGTTATCATTTTATTTCCTGGACGGATTTCATTGTTTGAGAGTCAGTGAAAGATGGTGCAACAATCCTTTAGGCATAAACTTAACATAAACACATGAATATCCGTTAGGGAAACACTTTTCAACCCATTCATTTTAGTTCTGTCATTTATTATTACTCTGTGTAGTATAAATTGGGTTGTTATGGTCAATTAATCACCACCTAATGGCTTTACAGTGGCAATTCAATGAACTCAGTACCGCTAAATTAGAGATGAATTATTGGACCCAAATATATTGCGGCCGAGGAACAGGGAGTCATTAAGGCCGTGTTACTGAACATGGCATATAACGAGACTCGTGATAGTCAAATATGGGATTCTAATACAATTAGATCTACTTTTAGCAAGCATGTAGGATATTTTAACTCAAGCTACTTTACTTTAGGTAAATTGAGTTTGCAAAATTGGTAAATATAGATATAACATGATGCGGCTTGACGTGATTTATCAGTAGTGAACAGGTTGCTCAAAGAACCTTTCAGTACAACTCAAGCCTTGTTCACCCGTACAGACACCGAATTTCAGCCCATTGAGTTTTAAATCGGCTCATTAAAAGTTTTAACACTGTGTCAATAGAGTTACTCGCAATCTCTCTACAATACAAGAATGCCAACATTGTTGACTTTGTTCTAGCCCTGCCATTAAAAATCAACTAGTCCAATGCAGCATTTAACCTTAGAATGGAATCCTCATGTACCCCTTGATTTATCATTTCACATTTACAAACATCAGTTGATGTAAATAAAGACGAAAAATACAAATTTATGGGAACAATAATGCCAATATTGCCAACCATGTGTGTTTGTGAAAAACTCGAATGGTGACGGGCACTTTGATGGGCAGAATGGGTGTGGAACCACTTCTTCCCAACCGAGTGGCCATCACAATTGGCACAATGTTAAACTTTAACGGGCCGAATATCGGTGTCGGTACGTGTGAACAAGGCTTCATATTCCAGAAAACTACCTGTCGTTACGTTTTCTTCTTCTTTAAACAATTTTGAAGCACTTTCAGTCCTTCTTTATGAGATTACCTGTACTCTTATTTCAGACTACTGGTGACATCTGCCCTGGGTTTGAAAGCCAGGGTGGATTCCATCGCTTGC
The DNA here is from genome assembly GCA_038406175.1 of Haplosyllis leylae. Lineage (NCBI taxonomy): Eukaryota > Metazoa > Annelida > Polychaeta > Phyllodocida > Syllidae > Haplosyllis > Haplosyllis leylae. The sequence goes on from JBCAUG010407242.1 coordinate 22,652, forward strand.
ATATTTCATTGCTTGCACAAATTGGATTACTAAGATACTAAGATCATCTTTGATATGGCTGCCAACCCACTTTGACCTACTAACTTTTTCAAGCATTGGTGGGACTCAAACTCAGGATCGAGTGTGCGGTAGAGAGGTGCTGTAACCGTCTAGGCTAATCCGGCTCGGCTTTATCGTCACTTTGTAGTTGATTAATTGGACAAATTAGGGTCAACGTAAATAGGGAAAAGTCAAACCTTCAATAACAAGACCTTTACTTTTCAAACACTTTTTGACTTTTAATGAAACAGTTTTCAAAGCGGAAAAACTCGTGTACTTTTTCTCATTTCAAGAAGTAGTACAGAATCCAGGTTCCCTGTTTTGAAGTACAATGTACACCCAAAACAATTGATTCCGCTGCATACTTCTTCACAAAGTAAATGTTCCTCCTACAGGTTATTGTCGACTGTTTCAAACCAAAGTACGTAAATTAAACACCTGCAAATATGTTTTACATACGAATAATGTGCTTGTCGCCTCACATTGCACAGAAAAATAATGAAAATGTGAAATAAGCATTTAATTATGCTGTCGCATTGTTTTTACAAGCATTTTCTTTATAACATGTACCTGGAGAATCATTCCGTAAAGGAAGACGGAAACATCTCATTTCTTTAATAAAAAAAGTTTGACATTTGGGAAATTTTAATGCAACGTTAATGTCAAGCCGACATGAAAATGTCGCAGCATGACTCAGTGTTGAAATGTATTTTTAAAGCATACTCTACACAGAATACAAAAATCAGTAAACTACCAAGGCCGTAAGTTTGACAGGAAATGGATTTATTGATAGTAGAATTGGTTGCTTTCATGCCGAGGCACATTACCTTGACAAGCAGGGCTGACATAACAGAGATTCGATACCAATTCAAGGGTCTCCCCTCAGACCCCTCTTCAAAATTTCTCAATACTTCACATTAGATAAAGTTTAAAATGAAGCATTTTATCTTTTAAATCCGTTTTTGGCTCATTTTTTAGTGAAGTTGAAGAAATTTGTTGTGGTACGTTTTATGTTTTGTTTCACGTTGTGGATTCGTAAGAAAGTGAGCAGGCAAGCCAGCTTTTATGGTTGTTGAAACTTTCTGGATCCGCCTTTCGAATGCGTTTTCATTTCTTACAGTATCACAGTATTATTCGCCTATTTTCCAGTAGATATATATTTTACCTGTCTATTTTACACCAATAGTCTATTCAGCAAAACAGCAACTCTTCAAAAAGCATTGGGAATCCCGTACACTGCACATGAATGTAGAGCTTCCAGGCAATAGAATAGACAGTTCGGATAAAAGCTACAAGCTACACCCATTTGTCAAATAGATTAGAGGACATGGAACTGATGTGCAGAAAGATAGATGCACAATCAATGTGCACGTGAAGCTATATTGCACAGATCCATGTTTGTGCAACATGCATTCGCAGCTAAAGTTTCTAAATTACGTGAGCTTGAAAGTTAAGCCGTGTTCACATCGAGAAAATGAAGAAGTACGTGCGAAAGCGATGTCTGTAGAAAACAAACTGACAATCTATTTCAACTGAAATCACTTTACTTTAAAAGTAAACCTTTAATACATCACATACATATTAATTTAGCGATATCGCTTTCGCTTCACCTTTGTTTGGTGTAACTGCTGCATTAGAGATCGCAGAAACAGGAACATACCTATCCCCTTCACATGCAACCAAAACACATGTAAAAAGCCTTTTAATCTGGCGGAAACATAAACAAGCAATTATAGTTACTAACAACATACGTTTTGCATGTAATAAGTTTGAAATACGAAACAGAAAAGATGAAATATTACAATTTTGCCTTTGGGCACTAGTCATTATTTTTAGCAAGGCCTTGTTCACATTTACAGTCGCGTTATGTGCCAACTTTAATGTTTACGTCAAAGTTTAGCATTGCATCAAAATACGATGCAAATGTAAAACAGAGAATGAATCTTGACCCATTCTTTACATGTACATTACCATTGATTCAATGCTTAAAGGTATGTTCACACCAAGTATCAAGCGACCCCATCACCATCACCGTAACAAACGTTATGTTGACATTCAAAATGGGTATGTAACCCAATTTTGAATGTCAATGTAACGGGATCGCTCAGTGTGAACAGACCTTAAATATCGGGCTAAATTCTGTTACGTGTGAACCAGGCTTTACATCGGTATACAATAAGTAAGTGTGATTAAAGGCTGTTCACATCGAACGACTCCGTCACCGTACTTTGACAGGCGGCACCTTTGATCTTTTTGACGGGCACTGTGACGGGCAGAATGGGTTGCAACAAATTTGCCAGTCAACGTAGCGTTTTTTATTTGACGCTGACTTTGATTTAACGGTGACGCTCGGTGTGAACAGAGCTTAATCTTGTACGAAACCGTTAACGTTGACACACAACGCATGCGCTACATGTAAACGGACCTTAACTTCAGTCGGCTCGTTGTACATATTACACAGGCGAAAGCCGCTTCACATTAGCACTTATAATGGCGAAAATAGCATCATTATATTTCCGTTCTCTTTCATCAGTCTCCGTGTAAAAGACTAATTACTCAGCTGAGACATTACGATTCAGCCTCTGTGGATATCAATACAACAACAAAGTCCCTACGTCTCACTGCGGTAATTTCATGCTTATTTGTGAAGTTCAGTTGATTGATAGCTTTTCCCTGGGAGAAGTGGCAAATAGCATTATACATGCAATTTGACGGATCCTTATTGTATTGTGAAAATTCGTAAAATATGAAGGTTCACTTAAGTTTTTCATTTGTTAAAATAAAACGTAAAAGAAGATTTTTTTATTTTTCTTCAGCTGAATAAAGACATTTTAGAACTATGATGCCCACTTGTTTCAAAATTCGGCATTTCCTCCTTTGGTTGAGCTTTAACAATATTCTTGATCTAGTTGCATGTAAATATATTTCTATTTCAGTTTGGAAAGACCTACTGCAAGGTAGGATTTTTCAGCTTGCAGAAACACTTTACAGAAACGTAAAAACGGCAGCCTTCAAAGAGTTCCCTTGGTATTCATGACCAGTTCTGTCCCTGTGGTTCCTTTTCACACTAGGAATGCTGATTGCTTGAATTTATTCCTTTCTGCTTCTCCTTCTTGCAATTCGGTGTTGGGGCATCTGGTGCGGACTTCATTCACTTTTTTTGAAAACAAGGCCCACGATTATCTGCTCAGCATTTGAATGGTCAATCTTGCAGTTTTCAAGTAAATGATCTACTTTCCCCAGACTTCAACACTTGATTACCACCAGAGATCAAGCGTTAATAGAACAAAGGCAACAAGACAACTGTGCAGGCTGGAGATTTTCTTGCTTCTGTCTACCTCATTTCAAAATGCGATAAATACTTTCATCATCACTCAACAGTTAATTCCATACACATGCCTTTTTAAACGAACTGCATAATTTTACCATAGTAAAGGCAGTTGTTATTGGTCTGTGCATTGTGAATTTGTACTGGTACAGAACGTGCACAATACACAAAAGCGAGATTATGGCTCCTCCTGTACAAAATTTGGGGGGGTGTGGATTTAAACGGTAATAAATATGCACTTTCATGGTTCCTTACTAACCAGGTCTAAATACTTGCCTATCAAGGCTCATGAGTTTTAAAAATAGGTAACATGAATGATGTATCTTTCAAAGAAGCTTGTCAAAGTGTATTGGACCCAAGGCCCTTTAGGTCCATTGGGTAATAAGAAAGGTAAATTGCCAGGCTGGTTTCCTTCTCATCATAATGCAATCTAGTATAAATATACAGCTCACAGAAGCTTTATTAGGGATAATGACAGACCGGATATTCAACATGGTCACCACCCTGGACGGATGTCTTGAAATTAGGTCGCTGCAGATAGAGTGAATTAAGCAGACTTTACAACAAAGGCAAAATCGTATTGGTGGTTGGTTTTTCGCATCAATAGTTTCCTTCATTAGCTCTCGAATGAAAAATTCGAGATATTAGAAATAGTGGTCGTTTCTGTACACAAATCCAGCGTTGTGTAATGTCGTAATCTGGCATCGTGGCGTCATTCGAGAGCTTTGAAACCGTAGCCAGGCAGGGTTTCTTTATTGATCAGGCTTATTTAATGATAGATAATAGTTGTACTTATGAAAAACGCATACTAATTTCCTAGTACGGTATAATTCGTTTTCTAATAAAACACATAGTAAACACCAATCCTGGCATCAAAAAACCCAAGCATGGAATTAAATTTATGGCCTTAGTGCTTGAATGGAATTTCTAAACAAACACCTTGTTTGAAAGAATCCCACACTGAATATTAGATTACTTAAAGATTCGTGGCATCTGATGCAATGATTTTCACAAAAGCCTCTAAGGTTATGAAAAAAAAAACTTCAATCACTTTTGAATATTATTTTCAGTACATTGGCCTTTCAAAACAATCAATTATCTCTTTTGGAGAGACTCACTCTTAAAATGGCAATAGAATAGGAACTGATGTGTATTAAAATGCAATGGTTTATTGGAGAGTATATCAAATCCGACTGGTTGCAATTGAGCAATACTCATCATGTAGGCCATAAAATGTACGATCTGGGTCAGTCTGAAGTCTCCATTGAGAGATTACAGAGGTAGAAGGGTTTGCTCACACTGAGCAAAGTGGAAGCGATGGTGACATTTTCTGTGTGTTCTATCATTTGATTTGAGTGCATCTGAATACGCTCACTCTACATCAGAGAGATAAAGTTTCGAGTGTTATGTTCCTTTTACGATAATAAGAAACCCTTCAAAAACTGTACCACATTTCCATATTTGATGCATACATTCCTTCTGTATTCCTGCAGACTTTTTCACTAGCGGAATCCTGTGAAGCATTTTGACAGAGCGAAATTCAAGCATTCTGTGTTTGCCTTTGCTCATTAAACCGTCAACCTTTAAAAATGGATAGTATGAGTTCAGTTGTAACATTTTACAATATTTGCACACTAAAAACCGTTTGAAAGTAAAAGTATTTCATTTTCATCTGCCATCTGATCATTAAGGCAGAAAGTCGAATGGAAATGGATAGGCGGCGATGGTTCGCACCAGACTCTATGATTAGACGATGAGTACTGAATGTTGACCACTAACTGACGACAGTCACGTATTGGACAAATTCAGGGTTATTGCTTTCCGATTCACCGCATCTCTTTGGATGAGAAATTGGTCTCATTTTAGACCAATACAATAGCAAAATATGGTTGCATTCAATATTCTGTTGATATTGATGTCTATAACACACAATCATGAAGTTTCTGAATGAACACACTGCACTCAACCAAACATGATCTGATCATCACGGTATTGTTCACAAGAAGTCGAAATTCTTTGCTTCCCTTCTCTTTTGAAAGTCTGTTGTAATAAACAGAAAAAAACCAACTTGGCATCAAATCCATATCACATCAATATTGACTTTCCTGTACCAGTTGGCTCTGTAAATTTCGTTTATTATCCTTCATTATTGGATTCGATTTTATCAACCTGCGCCTTAGTCTGTCTGTGTGTCACAAGAATTGCCTGGAAAACCTAAAAGGAAACTCTTGTCATTTTCGATGCCTTTAATATCAAGTTTTTTTACTCTGTATCGTGAATCACACGAAGTACCTGGAAGTACACTCTAGTTTGGTATTTGCGAGTACCTGTCAGTGTTGAATTTGATTTTTTGATTTTTTTTCAAAGTTATGGGTCAAGTTCAACAATTTATTTTTTTAAAAAATATGTGAAAAATAACACGAGGGATTTATTGCGAATATGAAACAAATGAAGATGTGCACTTCGGCACACAAATTGCTTTCTCGTCATTTAAAATTTTGCAATATTTTGAAAAGACCCTTTGTAAATAGCGTGCAAACTTCTGGAAATCCTGTCAAGCAGCTAGCCACTTTATCTGAACAAGAATTACAGGAAGCGAAATGCTTGAGGAGATCCGGTGGAACGGTTTGCTGCACACTTAACCGACACTTCACCCGGAGGAGGAGGGCGGATCAATCCCGTCAATGTGCTTCAACAGTGGGCATCGTAGGCAATTTGACTGGGTACTGCGTTTAATTTAGAAAGACTATACGGATTTTTGGTGTTTATATTTTCAGCAAAGTATAATTATGCATTAATTCAATGCTTAACTTTCGCATAGTTTGTACAACTTAATTATGTACAATGTCATTGCTTATTTTTAACGCATAGTCCACGTCATGTCATGAAGACAATACGTTGTTTCATGTTAGGTTCAGTTGGTCTTTTCTTTCGTTGTCAATTTTTTTGTGATTTTATTTAAATTACCAAAAAAGGTACGTGTAAAGCCTAATTCCTTTTGAGGTCAGACATGGGGACAACTGCATTTGCAGCCAGTGTGCATCATCCTTCTGAAAGCATGTCAACACAATTGACCTGTCACCGGTGAGCCCTGGTTACCTTGGCAACATCTTATTTCAAACCCAGTCGCCATGGTAACAATGCATTGTCACATCTGTCAGTTCAGAATGTAAGCCTTAAACGTAACAACAGTCATACAATTTTAATGCGTGTCCTAATAAGTAGGTTAATGGTAGGGCTAACCTGCTGATGGAAAAATCGAATTTTTTGTAAAACACGACTGTTCTTGCTGCAAATTCCTTTGTGAGAGTAAATGGAGCAGTAGATTTTATTTTGACATCAAGTGCAGCCATCAATATGACATTTTTAGTAATGGATTAATACCTGAGTATAGGTTCAGCATGTGAATTAGTGATAGCATGAAAGCATGCATAATTCACAAATTTGCTGGAACTTTTTGCAATATATCACTATGGTATTTTGCAGCTGCCACTGTTCTCAATATACATGGCGCCGGCTTAATCTAATATTATTTTCTCTGGCACAAAATCAGTAAGGTATTGATCTTACAAAAAGCTATCTTGTTTAAAATTGATTTCACAGAGAGAAGTACTCTTGATGTAGTTTGTCTGCGGGGGCCTTACTTTTGCCAATTGCTTTGTGATGCAGATAAAACCATTGAAGCGTGACAACATCTCTATTGAACAAAAACAATGGAAAATCAATGTAAAAGTTTCCGTGATTGGATCAGAATGGAACTGATAGAAAACGTAGACTTGATAAATCCGTGCAAAGTAGCAGATAATCCTTGTCAGCAGCAGCACAGACGGAAGGTGTTTATTTTGGTAAATACCAATCTTGCGCACCTGTCTGTGCGACATTGTGCAACCAAATTCTGTGACAAACTGTGCGAAATAGAAAGTGAAACTAATGTGCCTGGAAATTTGCTGAAATACAGGGACGTGAAATAAAAAACCAGAAATAGTAAGCAGCAATACAACTGTAAACCTAATCCCTTCGCAGAGACCTCATTATTTCTACATCCTTTGCAGATTATAAAATAATTGCAGAGCTATGATGCATTATTTTTTTATGTATGAAACTAATAGTTCCTTTGATAATTGTAACAAAAGGTAAAATTTGTCTAATGGAAAATAGGCACATGTGTCTGGAACTGAAATTGAGATCAGTGTCTGAACACCTGACTCCATATTAGTATTCAAGAACTTTCAACAGCCGAAAATGGAATGCTTTTTTACATATAATTTCAAACTAATTGATTTCACCTGTCAAATGTATTGAACTGTCTGAGGAGTATCTTAGGCTGATGAAAACGAGGACCAAGCCCACACAGCCAGATTTAACATTGACAATATTCCAGTCAAATGTGCGAAATTTTCTTTCGATTATTTCCAGTCGCTATGAACAAATAATTATACCCAAATAGTACCATTGCCAAATAGAAATGCCACCATCAAGTGTCCTCAGATGTTTCCTGGTTGTTATTATTTGTATTAATTTCTTATTATCTTATCAGTAATAATGCTACTAAATATGCAGAGAGCCCACGAGTTATGTCCAATGAAATACTGTACAACTGTACAACGAAAGGGACTTATGTCCCCCAAAAATTAAAAAAAAAACAAAAAAGAAACAGTGGTATATTACCATTTGTAAATTTACGTATTCCTTGGGACAGTACTTATGTATTGAAATTGTACGACAAATGCATCCTGCAAGGTAAAGTTAAGCTGGCAAAGTATTAGGAAAGGGACCTATTTTGAGCCAAACCTTTTTGAGGCAACCTTCTCTGAGTGACACTTCTTCCGGTGGCTCTTTCATAAACAGGGATTTACTTGCAACTCCTTCCAAGAAAAGAGAAATAGAGACGGCCACAAAGAATCCTACTGTCTGTTTTGTTCACGTCCTAATGTTTTGCTTCCTTCAATGGTCCAATAGCTAAATGAAGCAGCCAACTTCATGGCGGCGCGTCTTTCGAACGGTGTGCGCACTTGATAATATTTGCGGGTTGAAGGGGTCCCAGGGTTATGGGGGGTGGGGGGTTGAAAATGTCACTTTGTGAAATTTCACAATTTTTTTCACACCAAAAAAGAAATTAGTATTTAAATTGATTTTAAAATTTACATATCTGGTAAAAAACAAAAACACATGCAATAGATCTAGTCTGTATAGATCTGGGCTATGTAAATTTAGTCTGCAGATGG
>JBCAUG010407243.1:0-16238 GCA_038406175.1 Haplosyllis leylae
AGGAAATTACCAAAGTGTTGTGTCTTTTTATTCATGAAGTTCGTGATTGCACTGGCAAGGAGTACAACAGAGACACAGTGATTTGAAGAGATTTAGTACTGTTGTGAATGATGGTGATGTGGATAATTTGAAGAGGAAAAGGTACGTTTTTGTTCTGTTATGTCATGTTTGCGATTTCTATGTTTCTTCACTTAAGTCTGTGAATTGATGTATGTGTTTCATGTAATTGCTGAATCTGCTTTAGGTATGAGAAAAGCACGGAAACTAAGATTCGTTGGGCTATGAAGGCATATGTCAGATGGATGAATTGTAGGAATTATCAAGTTCAGCATGGTTTACTTGGATTTGATCGTACAGTCCCATCGCCAGATGATATGATTTCAATGAGCAAGGAGGAAATTACCAAAGTGTTGTGTCTTTTTATTCATGAAGTTCGTGATTGCACTGGCAAGGAGTACAACAGAGACACACTATATGATATGATTGTCATGGTACAGGCTTTCTTTAAGCAGAATCGAAGGTCATTTAAATTTTTTGAAGATGATGCATTTGCAGATTTACATAACACTCTGGATAACAGAATGAGGGATTTGACGAAAGAAGGAAAGGTGGCACCTCGTCTGAAAGCTGAGCCTATATCTGTTTCTGAGGAAGACAGAATGTGGCTGAGTGGTACCCTTGGTGAAGACACTCCTGTTAAACTTGTTGATACATTATTGTATTTATTGGGTGTTCACTTTGGTTTGCGTGCGGCAGACGAGCATAAGTCTTTGAAGGTAGATCTTCAGTTCAAGGTTATGTATGATGAGGTTGTTGGTTTGAAGTACATTGATTACACTGAAATCAGTTCTAAATGTAACCAAGGTGGTATTAATGACCGCAATGTTAAACCCAAGACAGGCCGTGCATATCAGAATGTGACAAATTCTGATAGGTGTATAGTACGACTATTCGAGAAGTACATGTCATTGAGACCTAATCATGATCCTAGATGTGCCAAAGATTTTTATCTCAGGCCTCTGTCTGTTCCTAATGGGGATGTGTGGTATACTTGTCAGCCACGTGGCATTCATACCTTGCAGAAAGTTGTGAAAAAAATGTGTTTAAAAGCTCGAATTTCTGGGAGAAGGTCCAATCATTCGTGCCGTGCGGCATCTGCAACTCGTATGTATGAACAGGGTTGTGACGAACAGCTGATCTGTGAAAAAACAGGTCACCGTTCTGTTGCTGTTAGATCATACAAAAGAACATCTAATCAGCAGTTGCGTGATGTTACTGACATGTTATATGGTAATGCTGAAGGTAAAAAGCCTAAAGCAGAACCTACTAGTACTGTGTCAAAATGCCCTTCAAATGAATCAGATGGATCTGATGTTAAACCTGAGAAAAAGTCCCAGAGTGAAGGCGAAACATCCCATAGCATAGAAGTTTCCAAGGGTCTTGTTGTGAACATTAATGTCAATGTTAGTAAGTAGAAATATCAGTTTTGTACTGATCTGTCTGCAAGAGAAACCATTTCATAACTTCGTGTTGCGTTGAAGTAAAATTCGTTACGCTCATGTTATGTATTGAAAGTTTGAAAAGTTGAAATAAATTTTTTTCGAAACTTGTTCCTCAAAAGTGTCCTTTTATGTGAAAATAATAGTACCGAAATCAGTCCTTTTATGGGCAAATAAAGTACTGAAGAAACAAAAGAAATCGACCCAGATATAATTTAATGTTACTTTAGTCATTCAAGACTTCATGTAAATTCTACGTTTCACATTTTTGAAAGTAGTGGTCCAATTCAATCCATTGAAAACACAAAGATGTAATATAACAATGTATCATTGAGACGATACACTTCTCCGCTGTACGCAATGTACAAAACAAGTCAAGTAAAAAAAGAACACTTTTCAAATTTTATACAGTTTATAGGTTCACAGAAAATTTATTTCAATCCAAAATTGTTTAGTTTACACCAAAATGTATTATTATGGTATTATTGCAGAGGGCAGAAAATCAATTGAAAAAGTAAAGAATAGAAAACACCTCAAATACACCATTCTTATCAACAAAAGTCCATACCACAGCCTAGTAACGAAAAAGTAAAATGATAAATTATTTAGTAATATTTCTGCTCGTATTTTGGATGTGGGATAGAGATCATGATGTGGTGCAATGCTTCTTGTTTTTTGTTTTCTGCAAGTCCAGACCACACAAAGTCCTTGATGTGGACACCACTCCGGCGTAGTTTGGATTTTCATAGCTACGTCACTTCCAATGTCTTCAATATAGAGCAGTTAACATCAAACAACGTGTGTGTGTATGCAGTGTATGGAAAGCAGTGAGGAAAACAAATGTGGCAAGAAAGGTACTAATAGTACTACTCGTTGAACTGCTTATGTTTTAGATTACAAAATTTATACAAAACAAAATGCTTGGAATAGACTTTGTTCGTGACATGTCAAATTTGGTTATTCACACTTTGACCAAGAACATTAGCATCCTTCCTGATCATTCCAAAAATTAAACGGGTTCAATAACTTCTGACGCAATGCATGTCTCGAACAAAACTGATCCCGACCTTGATTTAAAGCTTGAGCTGTGAGATGCAATTTTTCCGTACAAAAATGTCCCGCAAACTCGTAAATCACTTCTTTCTACAAAGTGACAGCATCGACATGCGGTGTTCAATTTGAAATAGCAAATTCTGTAATTCCACTATATATTTCCGTTTACAAACAATACTTTTGATGCAACGTTAAGAAAGTACATGTACATTCGTACAAAGCACATTCACAGTTCACAGACAATTTACCAACATTCATAGAAATGTTCTTTCTCGAGTACTGTAACTAATATTACACAGATTGGTATTATTTCCTCTCCAATTAATTTGTTCATGGTACCTGTAATTACAACTTGTAGTTCCTGTAACAGTCCGATTTTTTTATAGCGATAAGTTTAAGATATGATCGCTGCAGAAACACCGATAATGCCTGCGCCTTGACGAGGCTTCTATCGGTTTTCTTCACCTTTTGAACGAATTAAATGGAATATTTCAAAAGAATTTTTTTCGTTTCCGCCAAAAACCGTAAAACGTATTTTTCTAAATTTCCGAGATCTTAAAATGCCATCATTTAATGCCAATGACTATTCCTTCAAAGCATGTGCAAAGCGAAGGAGCGAAACAATCCTTGATTTTTCCTTAAAAAGTCAATTCGATTTCTTTCGCCTGGAATGCTTTCTATCGTGTAATATGTCCAAGTGGCTCACAATCATCCCACTAACTGGCGTTTTACAGAGTTAATTTTGTCGCTTTCAAATTACTGCATCGTTAAGCACACGGCAGGTAAAAACCATTGACGGTCCCTAATACAGAGAAGGCATACTATCTTTTTGATTGTACATTTGCAAGTTTCTAGCCTCGTACTTATACGCAAAGAAAAGAATAATTTAACAAGAGAAGTTATTCTATTGACGGATGTTGACTGACATGAACACAAGACATGGGACCGTATGTGTAAACGCTTTTCTTAGCCCTGAGAGGATGAAAATTTTGTCAACTAAATTTTTTTTCGCCTTTTATTGATTCTTGACTTTGCTGGGTTTTGGTTGTGTGTGTAGAATAGTTTGGTGATAAATTGGTTGGCAATGGTACTATTCATCAGGTCGTACATAAATTTACACACTAAGTATGAAAATTGCTATTTACTAATCTTTCGCGTGAAAGCTACCCAGTGGAATCTCATGAAAATATTGCATTTTATGTACAGGGATCAAATCACTTATTTTTGAATCTAAGAATCCCTAGAATGAAGATTCAAAAATATATATATAATTTAATTACATTTTAACCCCACATGTGTTTAAATATTTTAAAATTCTCCGACACCATGGCTTGATTGTGTGGTGTAGTACCGGGGAATTTAGGTTCAAAGCTTAAGTTTCTCTTGTTATTATGAGAACTATTATAACAACTTTCACAGGTTTTCGATCTCAGCGGTGTATGTAAATTCTACTAAAATATAAACAATAAATAAACTACTTCCATGTCTAGAGTATGTATACATGTACGCACAAATATTAAAGCGTAACACAAAGCACCCAAAGTAGAGGATGTTCAAATTACCCAAAGCAGAGGGTGACTAGACTCTATGTACATCATTATACAGAGAGTTACATATACGTAATATTGACAACGTTACGCATATATTGCTAAAGCACATTCAGGCAATAAATCTGCATTGACCATGTTCGAATACAAGAAAATGTTGACAAAGAACGAAAGACAAGAGACTAGTCCGTAAGCATAAGATAGTTTCTTTGAAATTAAAGAAGTTTGTTATGTCTTTCGTTCATAATAATTAGTTATGTGAAAATATGTACTAAAAATTAATGAGACCAACCATTTTACCCAATGTAGTGCGCTTTTTGTACACTAAAGTGTTGGCTGTACAAATAAGGAAAACCATACATTCTCTTTTTGTTTTATGTTATAATTATAATACAGTTGCACCCCTTATTTTAAACCAATCAAGGTTATCATAGTCGTGCTAGATCTTTAACAAAATTTAATCACACATTTATCATCGTGACTAAAATACATCATAAATGCATTTCGTATATTTTGAACTTTTTGACCATTGCGCACTCACAGTTAGCATTACTGAGGTTTAAGATTGTAATGTACACAACATTTTTATGACCGGGTCACACAATAAGGTATTTCACCAAGACGGGACAAAAAATTAATCATTCGGAATTAACACATTGTATGTTTAATCCAACGGCAAAAAAATTTAATTATTAATTTGGACAACAGTTCTTCACTCGATGTTTTAAATGTCTTCACACTTTTCGCTTTCTTTTCCTTTACATTAGTTTCCGGTAAAGTGACATCCACTTGGTCAGCATACTGCTAATTTAAATTGTTAAAATGCGATAACTTTTAGTTGTTACAATTCTAATTCTAATTTCGATATTTATGGAGCAAATTTTCGATGAGAATTTTAGCACCACAGCGGAGGCCAAAATCTGAGGCATATGTATCTTAGTTATACATTCAACGAGATATCTTTGCAATATCCTGACCAAATGTAATACACTATGTTTTGGGATTTTTTCCTATAAAATTTACAGTGTAGAATTATCAAAGTACGTAGGTTTAATCCGATTTGGATGATGACTCAACGTATCGTTTAGCTGCGTCCCCGGCCGCTTCGCGTCCAACTGCCTCAGCTGTAAAGACAATAATATGTGTATTAAAATACTACTTTCAAAACACATCAAATATTAAAATAAAACATCAGATAAAACTTCATTTTATTTCTTCCCAGTACCAAAGATACAAAAATGCAAACACATTGGAAAAAAAAACAACATCGAAGTTGTAACCGGCGTCCAGCGAGAAAATATTTTACATTCTGTAATCTTGACCGCTTCCCAACTTTAACATGACTTTTACACAAAGTAGCATCTACGATAAAATCGGTCTTCAGTCAGCGACTTACAGTTCTCTTGTTTTTGGTTGAGAGTATCTCGTTAAAAAAAGGTATTTTAGAATTTTTGTGACTGAAAATGATTTCACTGTCATAGAAAAAGCACCGACATACAAAATGGGTGATAGCAGGTGAATGTGCACTGCAAAGAATTACCCCTTACCCCTTGCAATGTTTAAAACCTAAAAGTCTTCAATACTTCTTGGTCACAACTCTATAAAATACACAACTTATGACATAGTTTCCTCTTACCTTCTTCCATTCCCTTTGTAGCTAATTTTTGTACTAGATTTTAATTGAACAAAATTGTATATTAACACAAAAATACGAATCTGAATGGTTCTTAAACAGATTTAAGTACAAAAAACACAACAGTCAACTTCAACAAACCAATTTTTTCTATTTTCCAAAACTGTAACAAAGAAAGAAACGACTGGAACATTTACACATGTTTCCATAGTTCCACTGGCCTTTCTTGATCGAATCTTTGTCATGTTGAATTCTATTATTCACTGTAAAATTTTGGCAGTAAACTTCATATTTAGTACCTGTACAATGGTTGAACTAATTTGGGTCTTTGTTACTTGTTTCTATTTTGAGGATTGAAAAATGAGAAAGAAGAAACTCAAAGCTAAATTCAACGCGTCACATAGCAGCACAACACCGTATTCAAAGAGCCATAGTGTAAGGAGCATGGTGACACTTTCATTGCAGTTGTGTACCTATTAAGCTAGCAGAAAGCGAAGGGACCAGCATAATGTGGATAAACACGCAAGTGTACAATCAAAAATAATTGCAAGTTGCAAACCTTCGCCAATGATGTCTCCAGCTAAATGGGTTGCGCGATCAATGGTATCATCAATCTTCTTCTCGTGTCTCAAGATGAAAGGTCTGATAACCTGAAACAACCAAAATTCTTGCATTGTACTCACATATGCTAGACAATGATGCAAATCAATTGACTATAATTACAAGTTGTCCCCTCAAGTAGATTAGTGACGTTTTAGTTGCGTGTGTACTGTAAATCTGCAGAATCAGAGTAAAGTGTCGCTTTCACTATTGGTCAGTGTGAACGGTCCCTTCAGTATATTTGAGATCACTGCTTCCACCTACAGCAATCACAGTCCTATATGAAATCTCAATTTTAAAATTTGAGCTGCCTGTACGCGTGCAAAGCATACAATTAAATTGCATCAATTTGATATACCTGGTTGTAGATAGTGATTGATCCGTTCCAGCTGGTTGGTGCCATACAGTAGATCAGGAAACAACACTGAAAATCATACAGTTGCTCAGATTACAAGTTATTTCAATAGCAGACAACAGTTTACCCCACTAAAGATCGGTAAATAAGTCGGAAGTTAATTTAGAAAGTCGCTGACTAGATATCAAAGGCCCATACAATGTTATAATGGGAAAAATTCCGTTCTGATTATAAACATTTAATCTAGCGTGGAAAGGCCCCCCTGTTCATGTAGTGCTGACCAAAAAACATGAGTGATAATCACACCCGGTTGTACTTTAGCATTGCTTGAATTATCTTTTACTTTCATTGACACTAATTTACTTTGTCTTTACTTTGGTGTGTACATTAACGCGGGGTCTAGTTAGGTGTTAGGTACAACATGTACGAGCATGCGGTTATTTTGATGCTTATTTTTGTATGCACATTACATTAGTTTTCCCTTCTACTTCATGCAATCTTTTCTACATTCTGAAACTGCAGACAACATACAATTGAAAAAAAATGGAAATACTAGTGTCCATATTTATATTACATTATAGAAACATAGAAGGCAAAAAAGAAAAAAAAACCTTCAGGAAGCTGTAGAAGGGAATCCAGAAGAAAAAGATATCAGTGAAGGTTTCTACAAGCATGAAGGCCGCGTACACCACCCAGTAAGTCAGCCAGCGCGTGTCATCGTCTTTTCTTTCCGACTCAATGGCCTTCAATCTACAGGACGCAAAACGTTAAAAACATATGTGTGAATCCGTGGCACAACACCCTTGTGATCGTGTGAGTGTGTGCGGCATCTGGCACAAGAGGCATGAGAAATCCTTTCAGTTTCTCGGGTAAATAAGTGGAAACTTCAATTTCCACCAAGTGCTGCAGATACCAGGATGACTTTTGCACTAAGTTTTCAATGTTTGTCTGGATTTCTTCCCCAATGTTGCTGATCTGAGAAAACCACATTAATTCACTTACAAAGAGTGTAATGTATGCAAGATTCAGCAATACAGTGTTCAAAATAAGTTTAGAACCTTATGTATGGCTACTTTTACTATTATCTTCAATTTAAATAATGTCTTGACAATTTTTCAGTAACCAAATAACTTCTGGGTTATTTTTTCAAGGACTGGCCTTAATTCGACCACTGACATTTAACTCTGGAGAATTCCATTTTGACCCCAAATTTAAGACTTCAAATATCAAGAAAAATCAACAAAGTGGACTAGACTTAATTTTGTAATTAAAAAACATGGGTTCGAAACTTGATAGTGTGTTATCTAGTGCGTTGAAGTGTGATCAAAATTTGTTCGATATTTCTGAAAATAATTTGAACTAAGTAATAGAGTCTCACATGAACGAAGGAAGAACGACAAATGACAGTCATGCGAAAAAAATACTGCTGGCTAAAATGAACAATTTAGTATCAACTGTTACGAAAACGACGCCGTCTACAGACAAACAGTTGCATGCCTCAGTCAATGTAACTTTTTCTGGGAATAAACAAGTATATACAGGATAAATGTTTCTCACATGTTGCCTTCTCTGGCCTCAAATATACCCTCCATTATAACACGTAATCAGCTAACCCAAGAATAGCCGAAGGTTAAAATCAGTGTCCGTAAACTGATACCAAAATGAATATCATATTCCGCAAAATAAAATTTGCATGGGATGTCCCTTAGATCCACGGACATCAATTTTAAAATGTGTTGTCCTGATCAACCCTAAGCCACGAATGCAACACTTGAAGCTACCATAGTACGGTTACATTGACCATGACAATCTTGTAATATCAAAACTAAAATCAGTCTCTGAAAACTACTTACGCGCACAGATTTCTCTAAATGGATCTGAATTACGTGGTGTTGTACTTCTCGCATACGATTTATCAAGCCCATAACTTAGTACTTTGTTTGAGTAGGACTTCAGTCACGTCACCCAATACCCATTGATTAGTTACCAGTTTAGTCAAGTTATTAGCTCGTTAAATTCTTGCTTACAAAATTACCACCAACAGGTACAGAATTCCTGGACAAAATATTTTACGCTCAGATTGACTTACTGATTGAACTCGCTCTAGTTCACAGAATCACTCGGATTAAAAAAACGTAAAATTTAGATTTAATTCAGAAACAGTGATTGAACCCAGGTTTTCCATTCCAGAAGAAATCTGTGACGTTAAAGTCTTGAGACAAGTGATAGCTAATAAACTGCATGATACATGAGAGCGACCTGGCCTTAGACTGAACGTTACAGATGAAATGATAATAAACGTTCGTGACTAAAAACGCAAGTAACCCTCATGTAATGAAGCGAAGAAATGTAATTCACATAGTGAAAGCAAGGCAACGGTCTTTGACTTCCACAAGACATAGCATAACAGTGGTGAGGCATCCCACAGAACATGTGACGCCATCTAGTAGCTGACTCTTGAGTCCATGGATGTTAGTTTCCTCGTTGTTATGGTTACCTTCAGGAAATCATAGAGTGGAATCCAGAAGAGGAAAATGTCAGAGAAGAACTCGACGAGGGAGAAGGTGCTGAAGACGACCCAGTACGTTAGCCACTTGGTATCATCGTCCTTCTGGCGGCTTTCTACAGCCTTCAAACTACATTGAAATCAACTCAGAATGTTTATACATGAAAAGCACGGTCCATGTGAAATAATACTGCAAAATAGTACGTTGACACACAATAAAGGTACAGTAATATATTTATGCGCAAATTGGCAGCTTTAAGTTGAATCCGGCAACCTATTGCGAAAGAATAACATCAGTTTTATTCGTTCTCTTTTTGGGGGGAGGATTCGGGAGTATGACTTGAATTCACAGACTTCTGCCTTCTCGTTCTTGCATGGATTAGGCCACAAAAGACCAAAGTGTGAAGCTCTGTTATGGTCGAAACCTTTCGTGGAACCCAGAAAATGCTTTGGGTGAATTTAAAACAGAAAATTTGAAACGAATACCCCGACGGTTACACCCTTAACAGAAAGCTTTACAAATGATTAATTCAGAAAGGTATTTTATAACGAAATTATTTTAAACGAATGAAAATAATATTTCACATGGGATGTCACTTAATATTTCCGCAATGTATACTTTCGTTAAAATTCAAACTTTCAACTAAATACATCGAAATTATTTTTGTAGGATAGCTATATGTTCTGTGAAATAAAACTTTTGAATGTGAACTGATGCTCATCAGCATTTTGTTTGTGCACGTTTGCTATTAATGTAAATGAAAACTATTTATTCATACAAAACTGTATGTATGCAGCTTTCATGTATCGATTGCATAGTGATACAATTCACACGGCATATGTCTAACCATATTATACTGTGTAGAAACATTACGAGCACCTGGAAAAATACGGTCTGTGGTGGCAGACATTACCACTGGCAATAAAACCGTTGCATTTATTATTTACGTTTTGCCTGGACTGATGTCGACTTATTGATCGATGATGCCCTTTGAGGGAAATGGTCCTTCCGAAAGGTTCCTCCACTAGTTCATAATAATGGGTTACTACTGGTTTGTCTGTTCTTTTTTCGTAATACCACACATAGGACCAATACATCAATCATGGGCATTTCATCTTTATTTGTACATATACTGATGGGAGGAGGGCAAAGGTACGCGGAGGATTCCGCATAGCGGGGGAGCTGGGCCAGCCAATGTTGACCGAGTGAAATGTTGATTGAAATTTAATTGCACTAATAAACTTGAAATTTACAGGAACGCAAACAGCTGCACCGCAGAGCATGCAAAATCTACATATACCTAAATTACACATAAGCTAACAAGTCGGGTAAAAAAAAACCACCCACTACTCCCACAAATCACCTTTTTGTGGAGTAAACTGTAAATGTTCGGTATTTACCAATTAAACATTATGCTTAGTTGTTTCATACATATTCACCCTCAAATTGCACAAGGTCTGTTACAGATTCTGGTAGAAAAATTCTTTTTGAGTCATGTTTGCTCGTAGAACCCTGCTCTGATTTTAAAAGTAAATAATAAAACTCTTCTATTTCATTCATTGCTCGTCATTAATAAATTCCGACCACGTACCACCGGTTGGTACATTGCAAACAATGACATTTCATAAAATGGTTTCTTTTATATATCCCCCTTTCATTTCAAGTACTCTGTATCGATAAAAAGAAGCATCATATTTAAAAGATACATAACATTGTATGCGATACTTACGAGGCATAAGCTGGGTACAGGAAGCCTACAAAGTTGCACAGGAACTGTGAGCCATAACCAACCATCAAGTAGATGGCCAGGAACACTCCGAGACCTACAAAGTGCAAATATGCGTATTGAAAATGAATATCCCAAAAATACTGACAATAGAACTTGATTATCATTGTAAGAATTTTTGAAATTGAAGATTTTAAATGTTCAATAACGGTTGAAACATTGCCATTCGTGTAATCACATAATAAACTTCTCAATTTGCTCTTGTGACACAGTCATGGCTATATTATGACTTTGACAGTGCCGTGGGTTATCTGGTTCTTTCTTATAAACAGGTGATAGTTTTGTTCATGAACATCCATAGCGAACCGCATTTTGTTTCCGTGATGTAATTCTCCAAATACACTGAGACCGTGTGTTACGATAGAAGTGTTGGAAGTACCAAGTACCATGATTGAAAATAGATACATTATGGTTCAATGAAAAGCACAATCTTGCACAGACGAAAGATAACAGCTGATCCCATCGACCATTTCAAGTCCAATTGAAATTAATGATATGACATTTATCTATCAGCAACATGCACAAGTCTACATGTTACATGCAAGCCACTCTTCTTGTAGAATATTAATCTCGTGGATCCACTCCACTAAGTACAAGGTGTGGACCGTCTGACCAAAGTACAACACATATTGTCGCATGAATTAATTGCCCATAAGTGATCAAAATTATACATCCGTTTATGAATCTCGTTTCCACGAACCGTTAACGTTCAGGTCAGCAGCGCCTTTGATTTTTTTAAACGTTATGTGTGAACAACACCATAAGACCCATTTAAACAGTACAAAGGAACAGTGCTTTTGACGGTACGTGACAAGACTTAAACTCGTGGATTGCATGTACCGTCCTAAACTCATGGATTGCAGTGCCAAGATGGAGTGGCAGAATAGTATACAGTGCTGTGTTCACTGCACAAACGGTTATAGGTTCCAGCCCCAAACCTCCACCAATGATTGCAGACATGTCTGCGAGTATGTGGATCAAAAAGGCTTGGCTGCCATGCTGACCTCTATACAGTCAGCAGGTGTTGCACCAGAGGTGAATCTAAGGATTGCACAAGTGAGAAAGCATCCAAGGAACCCACCCTGGCTTTGAAACCCAGGGCAGACATCACCAGAAGTTCAAACCAGGACTATCAGTGGCCCCATGAAAAGGACTCACGTCCTCCACAACAAATTAAAAGGAAATAATTTCAAAGAATCTACCAAAAGTGGTCGCAGAACAGAGGGTAAAATGAAAGGCAACAATTCGCAAAATAAATTCTCATTTTGTTTTCTAACTTCCTTCCATTTCCTACATAATTTTCAATAAATAAGGAACTACATTTAACGGAAAGGGTCCACTGGCCTTTTTGAACGATGAGCTGCATTTGTTTTTTTTTACGTTGGGAAACAAACCATGTGAATTTTAAGAGAAAGTACTTTTGAGTGTAGAAGCTAGTTCTCCTCCCCTATAAAATTAACGTCGGTAGGTATGAACGTAGGAACCAGCATTCTGACTACCCAAAACAACCGCTTTTAAGGGACCCAATCTTGCAAGGCCCCCCCCCCCCCCAAACTAACCAAATTCAACTTTTCCGAAAAATATCGAAATAATGCCTCTAGTCTTGAATTGATATTGGAAATGGCTACGAATGGTTAAAACACTTTCTGACAGAAGTGTGCTAAATTTATCAATACCTTGTACAACAGGAAGTCATGTACAGCTTCTGATAAAATTGGGCACATCAATGTATGCCTACTCTTCATTGCATAGAGGCCAATAATTTACGCGGAACTTTACCTGATTTTATTTATGATTTAAAATGCAAACTAATGATATGTCATATGATAGATCTACCTAAAATCATTTGAATATGAAAATAATCATGCTATTCAACATACCTAGTACCAGATATAATCTCCGAACTCCTGTCTTTGTCTCTACCTTTTCAAGGAGATCTGTAAATGCATTTTTCTCGTGGAGAATCTTGTCTAATTTCGCTTGCCAATTCTCCACTGCCTTCGCCATTTTGTCTCGAGTGGTTAGATGACGTTCGATGAACTTTGACCTCGTCTAAAATAAGAAACCGTCAGGATTTATGGCGATGAATAGAGCAAATCGTTGCTATTGTGACAAGCGTGCAGCCTATATTAACAACGCAGGTCACTGAGGCTGCTATCTGTAATTAAATCAAAGTAAATAAGCCAGTACAAACCGTTAAAATATTGGCTGCACTTGGAAACTCTATGTTGCCCAGGCTATAGGGTAGTCGTAAGCACTCCAAGAAGTATGTTCCAAGTGTCAATTTATGCTACAGGAAGATGTTTTCCCATTTAAACATATTAGATCAAAGAAGAAATTCCCACAATGCTTCACTTCCTGTCAACTAGCTCCCCCAGGTAAATTTTACCCTTTCAACAGGCTGCGCAACCTGAATCAAGTGCTGTTTTACGCTGTTCAGGTTGAACAAGTTCTTTCCAAGTACACGCTTTGCCAATTAATCACCGGAAGTAGTTTCCAGGTGAAGTCAAAATGTTCTTCTTTAAAAATAATTTATATTACACTTATCGTAAAAGATACAGGTATTTAGGTGTAATATTAAAATAAAATGACACGAAGTAGGTTTTAAAATTCAATTCAAATGGACGGAAGCCCATAAAGAGCAGAGTTGTCCTTTTTCGCACCCTGTAATTGCTAAGGAGACTATTTTCCACGGAAAGGTGTGCTGTAAGGAAATGGAAACGATATCATTTTTATGACATTTCTTATCTCTTGTCCACTTATTTTAGTAACTTTGGTGAGTCTACTAAGCATTTATTAATATGTGTTTCTTTACAGGCTTTAAATTACTTTCTGTGGCCGTTCGATAATGAGGTCAAGTTTGTCAACAAAGCATCTGGCATATCACCAAGCTGGTAAACAACCAAGCTGGTAAACAATCAACAATCATCTTGAACGCTCCTATGTGTTTGCAAACTACAATAGTTGTGCAGTTAGTAAAACTCTAAAATGTAGGTATAAAATGTTGTAACGAGAAAATACAAGGACAATTTCGAAAGGAATTCACATGAGGAAAAGTTAGTAGATCTAACTTTGGTCTTTTGTCTTGGTGTTGTTCAAGGGAATGATAGAGCACGATAGTAGTCCCAAAATAAATGATAGCGCGATTCCAATCAAATCACTCTCTTCTAATTGTTGCTTGCTGATGGTAGGCCTGTTGCATATAGACGGGCAACGAAAACTAATATAACTGATCTACATGAAGCACGTGCATCTCACATAAGGTTAGTTACGGTGTGTTCACACTGACCGACCCGATTCGTATTCTACTTTTGATTCTGCTGAGGGCTCTATGGAAACGTACAGTAATGTGATGGGAATTGGACACTTTATCTGTGATGGGAATTGGACACTTTATCTGAACCAGGCAGTGTGAATGTACCGTCACTGTACAAATTATCGGTACTTTCACACGGTCTAATTCTGATTCAGATAAAGTGTCCGATTCCGATAATATTACTGTACATTCCTATGGAACCCATATCAGAATCGGAAGCAGAACATGAATCGGAATCGTACAGTGTGCATATTCCCTAAGCCCTTCAAGGTCCGGTTTCTATGTACGATCTTTGTTTCCTTTGCCATGTGCTCCACCCAGACCTGAATTCCCCACTTATATAATTGTACCATTCTTCTGTAGAAAATGAAGGGAGGTAAAGTTTGACAGTGACAGAAATTAAAATGGCAGCACCGAGAAGCGAACCTCTCAGCATCAACACTCAGTTCATGAGCAACTTCAGTGTCGGTTCACGATTTACTAATCTACGACCGATAGGATATGGTGCCAATGGACTGGTGTTCGCTGGGATGGATAGTGAATGTGATAAACATGTGGCAATAAAGAAGATCAGCTTCCATGACCAGATCAGCTGCAAGTTCGCTCTGAGAGAAATCAAAATAATGAGAGGTAAATTGTCCTAATTAATAAGCTTTTTTCCCCTTCGAGACATAGAAACTCGATCGATATCTGTTGTAGACATTTTTGTGGTCGTTTCATAATAGTTCAGATGCGTTGTTCCAAGGAATCTTGAACGTTCAACATATTCTTAAAATAGTGAATTGAATACGTTAAATTCCATATCAAACAGAACAATGCCGATATCATGAAGCTATTTAAGAAAATGTTTCCGTTTTCAATTCCAGCCTTGGAACATGAAAGCATCGTGAAAGTTCACGAGTGTTTAGGTCCAGATGGCATATTGCTAGAAACAGTAGGCGCCGACTTACCAGCTGTTTACATAATACAAGAATTACTCGATACTGATCTTCACTGTCTTACACAATCTGGTCAACTCACAGAACAACACACACAACTTTTCCTGTATCAGGTACGCCTTTTGTGCTTGTGTTTTTCATTTGTATTCAATTCAGACAATGCTAGAAACTGTTGACCTAATATCATATTGTATGGAAAACATCTATGCTCCGAATATGGGATGTTATCTCTCTTGATTCTTTACTTTCCTTAAAAGGGAAGGTATACAATTGCTAGGTTTTCACCGTTTGGGGGGGAGGGATCCGGTCAGTTCATTTGGGGAAAAGCTAAGGGAATTTGGAAAAAAGTTCGGGAATTTGAGCAAATTAACCCTCTCAGGGAATTTTATCATGAAAATGTTTTCACATTAATCTAAATGTTTATAGTAATATTCATTACTAGCAGTTTGCTTTTTGTCCTTTGGCAAAATATTGCTGTGTTAGGGAAATTTGAAATTTGACCAATATTGTCGTAATTGTAAATTAATTTTGATTTTTAGGTAGCAAAAGCCAATTATCTCTTGAATAACCACGATCATTTGTGAAATATATGTTCTGTTGTAGCTCTTGCGCGGTTTAAAATATCTTCACTCAGCCAATGTTGTACACAGAGATCTCAAGCCTAGTAACCTCTTAGTCAATTATGATGATCTCACTCTGAAGATTACAGACTTTGGACTCGCCAGGGTATTAGATCCAAACTATAATCATAAGGTAAAACAGCCCATTCTCTTGTTACTTACCCTTGACAGTTTTAGAAGTTGTTGAAACGAGAATACCTTTCAGTCGATGCCAAGCGCCCGCACGCCGTCCCTGTCCCATGATGCATTGTGGTCAGAGCGGTCCAGTCCTTTGGTTCGAGTCTTTCCTGGCTTGGTTCTGGGGGGGGGGGGGTTAGGGCTCTCTCCAATAATGTCTTGGGTGCAGCTGGGGGGGGGGGGGGCCCCTTTCCCCTGCTTCCTTGG
>JBCAUG010407354.1:0-16237 GCA_038406175.1 Haplosyllis leylae
GTCACTTTACCAATTTTAGAAATCTGTTCTCATTTCTAGAGATTACTACACAAACCAATGTATTAAAGTTTAATGGATATGAGAGTAAGTAATTAACATTTGGACAAAGTCACAGTTTATTGAAACAAATAGAAGGGAAATTAAAGGCAGTTTTGTAAAAGTGACCCGGACTACCAACACCCACTATAACTCCTTTTCACATAAGGAAATTGATGAGAGTCACTATTGAAATGTGTAATTTAGAACCCAGGCTTTATTCAGTACATTCTTTCAGAATCGGGAGGTCAGTCGACTTACTAAAGGCAAAAATTCCAATTTCTCTGATTTCCAAACTTGGAAGATGGAAATCGAATGTGGTATTTAAATATTTATCTAACTAGTTTGAAATATCAATCTGTTGCAGCAGAGACACCAGCACTAAACGATGTCTGGATCCTGGGGGATGCTTTCTTGTGTAACATATTTTCAACTTATCAAGCAGCCAAAACAGAAGCTTCCATCGACAAAGTAAAGCCACCTTATCTTCACGATTACTACAATATGAAATTTCTGTTCCACTCACCACTGAGTCAACTGAGAAGTACTGAAGCAAGGATCTACAATGCCCTAGTGGTAGGACTGAATGAAAAAGTTAGGCTGCCTAAATACATATTGGTAATCTTAGATAAAGATGAAATTGAAGGCATTATGTATAGAATTTACGATTGTGGCTTCAAAGTGGTATTTAGAGAAGCTAATGAGTGGTTAATTAGGAACATCGAAAAAGCATTGGCAATACGAAAGGAAGACCTCAGAAACAAAAAACCAGGGGCCCTTTCAACTTCTGCAGAGCCAAGGATAATTTGGGTGACAGTTCTTAATCGACTACGCAATTTACATCACTCAGTATCAGGTACCTACAAGCTTGTCAATAAAAGTAACCAAGTATTGGAAGAATGTGTCAGTAGGTACAACAGGTATAACCATATTCTGTACATCGACAATGTGTGCGAATATAACCATTTTGATAACATTGGCAAGCTTAACCCAGCCGGAAAATCGCTTTTCTGGAGAGAAATTGATAACATCATGAGAAGGTTTGATAGGTCTGAAATTAATTTAGACCCGAGAGAATACACTGGTAACATATTGCAGGAAGAGCATTTTCCTCCTGATGAAAATATGACTCGCAACTCAAAAGGTGGTAAAGTACATTTAAACAGAAAATTCTTTGAGTAGGATGAGGACCGCTAGAAAGTTAGCAATAACTCTGTCTCACCAGGGAATTAACTACCAAGAGTGGTTCGTTATGCCACTTTAAGTCATCCAAAATATTGTACAGGTGTTAATTCGTCGTCCAGCATCAATAAATTGTGTTAAAATAAAAAGCGACTATACCGCATGATAATTATTAATTATATCTCTAGAATTATACTAGGATTGTTTTAATTGTTTTAATACTGTAGACTATTTATTGTGTTGCGATATTACAAACTTCCAACATTGCATAAATATTTTGTTTGAACATGTACTATTCCAATATACACAATTAAAGTTTCTTCTGTTGATTAAAATACATCAAATTTTTGTTTTCTTGGGGAAGTTGGGATTAATCTAGTGATTAAAATCCCGCGATTAATGCCAACTCCGGTGGCAGTACCAAACAGCGAAAAGTAAAATTTTTATCGGGCACCTGTTGGTGCAGGACATGTTATCAGGTTCATAAAATGGGGAACCTAATCGGGCATCACTCGATGCAGGCAGTTATCATTAAATAATTATTTCTGTGGTTGGAATGTTGTGAGTCAAAATAAAAATCCCTTAATCATCAGTGTGTGTTTTGTTCTTGTGTTGGGTAAAATATAATTTATGCTAACATGCGTTTTGTCTTTTGGAAGGATAAAATATTAATTTTCGACTTACATGTAGGTCAGGAGTGAAAATTGGCTCACAGTTGAAATGTGAAATTTGGAATCATATTTTAGATATGATAGCAGCTCTCAAAAAGCTCTCATACCCGGATGAGCTCCATTGCAATTGTATGATTTCTTACAGATGACCTTCTTTTTTAAATTTCTTAAAAAGCATTAACCTTTCAGGATTTAGACAACCATTCTTGTCTTTCAAAAACAAAAACCGGAAATTGTTTGACAAATACACAAAAATAATGGTAACATCACTAGCTGGCTCGTTACCAGCATAAAAGAGGTATTCTAAAGTTCCGCCTCAAAAATGGCAAATAGATAAATTAGTTGACTCTAAACGAGCCAGCAATAATGTGTCTTTATGATAAACAGCCTTAAACTGTACATTTGGTGAATTCTTTCTTTCCATCTAGTTAGGCAAAATCTCAGGCATCGAAGGTGATAAAATGGCAATGTAGGAAGTACTTTATGTCACAATGTTTTTAATTACTTCAAATTTTGGGCATTTCCTAAATCTAAATTCCCAGTGTGGAAGCCAAAACAACTCATTAGGAGTTTTCTTTTGAATTAGGACACCGAAATCCCACGAAAACAGGCCAATTGAATCACACCCTCACAGATTTAGTGAATAGGGTCGAGACCGCGGCAGGACACTGATTGGTTAGTGACTAATTCCGACTTTTCCCCTAATGTGATCTGATACATTGGATATTCATGTCTCTGACTTTTCACTGATGTTATTACTAAACCTTTAACGTACCATTACAGGTGCTGCAAGTAATGTCTTTACTTTAACAACTTCATGTCGTTCTTACCTGTCATAATTTTCCATCAACTTAGTTATCAATCTGGATTCACCATTTTGTGTGGCAAGAAGATTAACCACAAAGTGGCAAGCAATGATCCTGTAAACCAAGAACAAAATATCATTTTGGTGTGATTCAAGTTCACTTATTCATGGATTCAGGTGAGAAAGCGACGACTGTGATTCTCATGCGATTGGAGAATTCTATCGACCAGAGGACATTATGGAAAATGATCAGAAGATGATGGCATCTGGTTTTCTTTTTCTGCATAATAACTCAGCTGTATTGGGATATATCTACTCTATTCGTGAAGTCACATTATTTTTTCAAAACTCACGTCATTGACCAATACAGTAAACTGTAATCTACAAGCTTTCCCCTTACGGACACCAGATTATAGATCTCACAAATTGACAAACTATCATGTTTTTCCTATTCTGTATTAAATTCCTTTAATTAGACGAATTAGATGAATTCAACTAGAACCAGTCAAGCATGACTGAAGTCTATTATAAGCTAATCTGTGTCTCTTACTCACAGTTGACACTTTGGCGTAATGGTTAGCGTGCCAGACTGTTGATCAGTAGATCTTTGCCTCAAACCTCTTGAAAGTCTTTTTTATATTTTGGGGTTTTTGGCCATCTAATTAGATGAATTCGACGAATTTTCAAAATTAAAATAGGAAAAACTCATATAAACTCTTGTTAAGGGAATCCAAAGAAGATAATCATGCAGTTATAAACAGGAATTGATCAACAAAATCACATCTATTGACCGGATTTCTTTTCTTTTATGAGCTTGGTAAACGTTTTATATGTTCCTCACATGACAAATACTACACTATTATGAAAATACTAAAATCGATATTCAAAGACTATAGCAAAATAGCGAAATTTCAAACCAAAACACTGTATGAGAACCTGCTATTAAAAGTCGCACACTCAAGTTTTTCAACTATTTTGCCGCAATACACTCTTACCAAACAGGTATCAGTAACATGTTGCAGTTCGTAGTAAAGTCGGATAATAATGGGACCATCCTGATATTACCTAGCCTATATATCAGGGATTACAGAGAAGAGTTCATCCAATACGACCGAGCTACGTTTAAACCTGTTTATTATGTCAGACAATTAATCATTTTACTATTTGAGTTTTTCATAGATCTATTTGGGTATTCTTACAGAATTTGCTAAATTTACTGAATCCAACAAAGCAAAAATTGTGTAAGACATAACCTGTATTTGATATTGTGATAAAAGTAGTTTTTCTATTGACTAATTACAAAGAACTCTCTCTAAAAGATATTAAAACATTTGGTAAAGCTATGATAATTATTGAGGATTTTTCTTTTTGCTAAAATCAGTGAATTCTTTAAAAGATCCAAATAGGAATATCCCGATTATCCAGCTTATGTAAGCTGTCAGCCTCCAATGTTGCAGTGGGTTGAAACTTTAATGCCTCAATGGGGGAGGCTAGACTACCAAGACTCCATTATATTCACCCCTCGAAAGAGACAGTGTGTAAAAATGGCTGTACTTTCAAAAGGCTTTCAAAAGTGATTATTGTTCACTCACTCAAAAATGAAACAGAATGGTCTAATGGTCTGTTTTGCTTTGTTTGTGGTGAGTGGTATCCCTTTGTAACCTTTTAGTAGTAAACATTCAGTTGTGAAGTTCCCCACCATCTTGGTGACCTTTGTGTTCTTGAATATTGATGCCTGATGACCTTTTTCTGTGGAAACTGATCGGAGTAACTGATCCCAAAACCATTGGTGAGTAACATTTAGGTATGAATGACATTGAGACATGGTTAAGATACCGACATAGTAATTATCAACATTTAGGTGACTTTTGCACTTAAGCATTCAGGTATGGGCCCAACTGAGCCATGATTCCATCAACCGCAAACGACAATTATTTTGCTTGTTGGTCTATTGTAAAATTCATGCAGTTTTACTCAAATGTAAAAGAAATATGAGAACATTCCATAAAAGCATGATTTTGAACAGGGAACTGAACAACAAGATTCGTCTTTTTCTGATTTCCAGCATTGAAATTAGCTGAATTTCTCTAATTAGGCAAATGCTTCGCAGATAGTGCAGTCTACTATTTGAGGATAATATTTTTACACACACGTGTAGTCAAAGTAATTCTATGTGTGGATAGTAGTTTCTTGATTCAACAATCCATTGATAGTGTAAATTGGTTTTTACACCCTCCCTATGTGGTGACATTGATGAAAATTCACTTTGTACCAATCAATAACAAACTGAAGTATACTAAGTGCAGATACATTTTTTCACTTTTCTTGCATTTAGTTATAAACTCAGGATTATGCTTGATTGATTATTGATTATGCCAAAGGCGAACTAGTCTAATTCATGCAATCTAGTAAGAATTGGAAAAAGACAAGTGTGTGACATAACAATGTACAATGAGCCGAATTTTTTATGAGAAACTACAAAAATTGA
The DNA here is from genome assembly GCA_038406175.1 of Haplosyllis leylae. Lineage (NCBI taxonomy): Eukaryota > Metazoa > Annelida > Polychaeta > Phyllodocida > Syllidae > Haplosyllis > Haplosyllis leylae. Next base: position 5,183 of record JBCAUG010407354.1, read on the forward strand.
GATGGCCTTGTATGATAATGTGTTGCACCAAATGTTTAATGTGAAAAGAAAAATGTCAGTCTGTCTGCAAAGATAATAATACACAATGGGCTGAATTTTTTATGGGTTTTGATATTAGATATTTTTTCCAGAGTAGCAAGCAAAAAAAAACTATTTTTTATAGTATTTTCAAAAAAAAAATTTACGACAAAAACAATTGAGTAAATTCAACATACGGCCACAAGAATTGTCAGCGGTGTTATAGCCTACTTCATAGAAGTACGTACTGGACAAATGAAATATGTTCTTTGTCATGGCGTTCAAAAAAGATCATACCGATTGATAATGCATCGTACAGTGAGCTGCATTTTCTATTGTTAGAAGAGAATATTCCAGATTGTCTGGGGAGATACATTGAGCTTAATTCTTAATGGGAAAAGACGAAAATGTTAGATTGTCTTCAATGATAATTCTCGATGAGCCGAATTCTTCATGATTTATTGACATTGGACAATGCTTTCAAAGCTGCGTATGTTTTTTACCGCCCGCATCCAAAGGATGGGGGAAGGTAATAGTTTCAGTTTGTTTGTTAGTTCACAGGGGTATGGTAAACCCAGGGTACCCCATGGCAAGGGACGGGGTACCCCCTACAGGTCAGAGATGGGTAACCCCCAGCCAAGGATGGGGTACCCCCACTCCCCTGGTCAGGGATAGGACAGCAGAGCGGGCACTTGCTACGCGGTGGGCGGTATGTCTCTTGCGTTCATGCAGGAGGACTGTCTTGTTTGAAACTACAGTATTATAATACGTTCAATCGCTTCAGTGTCACGAAGAGGCTAAACATTAAATGCAGTGTCACCGCTGGAAACTTATGTGAATATTTTCAGAAATCAAGCATAATCCTGAGTTTATAACTAAAATTGATGACTATCAGAAAAAACTTTGTTGTTGCTTCGTTTCTTGTGAATTTGTTCTATCGAGTGACGTTAGTTTCAGCAGATAAACACAATGTGCAAACGTAATTAATGGACACAAGTTGGTCACAAATAGTTTTCAATCTAATAACAAAAGACAAAATCAAGAAATATTAAGCTGATAAAGACATTTATTTCAAAACAGAACCTACTATAGAATCATTCTCAGTGACGTTGTGATTCGTTTTAGTCCAAAATCTTAGTAAAACAAGAAAGTCCTCCTGCGTGAACACAAGAGGCATACCACCTGCTGCCACCCCCTGGCTGTGGGACTGAGTACATCCCCTCTGCTGTGGAACTGAGTACACCCCCCCCCCGATTGTGGGACTGAATACCCCCTTGGCTGATGTAGGACTGAGCACCCCCGCTCGCCTGTGGGACTGAGTACCCCCTGGCTGTGGGATTGAGTACCTCCCCTGGCTGTGGGATTGAGTACCCTCAACTGTGGGACTGAATCCCCCCTGGCTGTTGGACTGAGTACCTCTCCTGGCTGTGGGCCTGGGTATTCCTTCCCATCGGGCCAGACCCCCACAGGCTCCCTGGCTATGTGTATGATCTGAGTACCCTCCCCCTCCCCGCCCCATGAACAGACAGACACAGTACCTTCCCGTCGTACTACGTACACGGGCGGTAAATATTCACAGATTATCATTGTTTTCAGTTTTCAGTCATGTTTGACTGCTTGTAACTGAATTGAGCTGATTCATCCAATTGGACAAATATAGCACAACTCCATTTTCCCCAGAATTGTACATTTTGTGTCTTTCTAACAAAAAACCTTTGGAGATGCATTTCAATTCATATCGAAGGATGTCCACCATGTGAACGTAGACCTATCAGGGTTTAACTGGCCTTTTCTCAATGCATGATGAAACTAGATCAGGACAAAATCCTAAAGTAGTATGGTTATCAGAGACACTCCCATCTGACAATAAATACATCCCTTATTGTAGTTGGTAAAATATGTTTCCATTACTATCTCTGGGATTGTATGTATTCACAGTTGTGAGTCACAATGGATATCTAACCAGAGGTAGTAATAGAAATGTACATCTTATTTCTACAAATGGTAATGTATTTTTTGCTGGCTGAGTAATAGCTCTGGTAACCATACCATTTTTGGATTTTGTCAAGTTCACTGAATTCACTGAATTTAGTAAAATTCATTTGGGTTCCAGTCAACCCTAAATAGAGATGAATTCTGTAGATTCTACAGAGCCATGAGAAGACAAAAACAATTCAGTAACAAAATGTTACCAGACTGGTAGGTGAACCCAGGGGACTTTACTGCCCTGCATTCTACTATATCTAAGCTAATTCCCTTATTTGCTTTAGATCCTTATCAAATTTATTATTAAAATCTATGCACACAGAATGGAAAGCCAAAAGTATAACTATTAAACTGAAGGAGAAACACAGATTTATTTCTTGATGCAACTTTTTTACAAATTATATTAACCTTAAAACAACTACAATTGTACAATTCAGATTTTTGTGCCAAATTTTCAGTCTGTGATATCTTAAAGAAAATATTATTTTAATTAGAAAAGAATTATTGCTCATAAAACTGATAACCAGAAAAATACCGATTTCTCAGCATGAAAACACTACCGCTAAAATCCTTACACTGACTGACCTTTATTTCACAGAACAAAAGATATTAATTCTTCTATTTGTACAGAGTTAAGTCTTTTTAATTAACTATGTTTTAAGTAGAGAAGCAGAAACGGAATGGAGGGTGTTCACTGAGGGTTCAAGTGTTAAGTAAGCCCTGAAGAAAATTACTTTTAACCACAAGTTTCCCATCTACACCTAACATGTGTGTAAGGGTCATAAATTAGCTTCCTAAGCTTGAGAAATTGCTTTATTACTTCATTAAGCTTCCTTGACTAACTATATCTAACAACTAACTAACATCAACTAACATCAAAGACTAATAGCTACTTGTTACTTTATTATGATCCTTACACACATGTTAGGTGTAGATGGGATCTTTACCAAAATTTAACAGCACATTGATATCGATGTATTCTATCTAAATATGCAATGATTTTCCATGATGGCTTGATTTAATAAGTCTTTTTGATGGATTTAACTTTTTTGCTAGCCATGTTAGGTGTAGATGGGAAACTTGTGGTTAAAAGAAAATATTTTACAAACTTCAAAGGACTATTAAGTAACCGTAAGCCCCAAAGTGCACGGAATAGAGAGCTTAGCAGTATTTCTAACTGTGCCTGGAATGCTATAAAATTAAAATTTTAAAATACAAATATCAAATAAATCACAGTAAGGATATTAAAAGGTAGTTCTTTGAGCATGTTACATTGGAAAACAAAGAGAAGAGCAATTATCGCTCATGAGTTGAACAACTTAGACTCTTTTAAGATTATTTTCTTCTCAGCTTGATGTTGTATTCAAGCAGCGTAAATGGCGGTTGGAGTTCGTTGTGTCCTGCTCCAAAATCAACCAGATCCCAGTTCCTGTTTTCGATGTAACTTGCATCTTTTGGACTGGCTGTTCCTTGGAAAGAGAGGCCGTCTTCCGCGTAAAAGCTGAAAGGTGAATTAAGATATCAGTCATAGACACTCACATCTGCTAGTTTTTTTCAAAATGGGGAAGTTTTCATCTAATTAGATGAATTAGACGAATTGGACAGATGCAGTGGTGCATGAAATAGGTGTTGTTTAAAGTTTCCCACAAGTACAGTTGACTCTGTGGTATAATGGTTAAAGCAGTTGGAATATAAGCAGGAGATCCTGGACTCGAACCCCATTGTTGTAAAACTTCTTTATGTCCAATTCATCTAATTAGACAAAACTTTTGATAAAACTCGTTTGTAAGAGGTGTGATACACAGCTAAACGAATTCTTGAATACAGGATTTAAAATTGTAAGCATCTGCTTACAGATGAAACAAATGTTGAGTTCATTTTTTGCTGAGTAATGTGTAATATCTGTTAAGAGACGGAGGGTGGGTTGAAAGTTGGGCTCACACTCTGTTGAAATCCCATTGTATATTATTTGTGTCCAAGTGAACATTTTATCTCAAAAACGATTTGGGTTAAATGATAAATAGGGATTTTCGTTTTTAACCTTCTTCTGACAGATATGCCAACTTTGTGTTCAATAATTAACAGAACTAAAAAGTTAAGGCTAAAATTTTAATTTCATTTTTTGCTGACCAGGTTTAAATAATTCTGTATAAAACTGGTATATTTTTACAGCCAAGGAAGTTATTCTTTAGATTTCATATCTAAAACCTGAATTTCTATCAACTTTAACTTTAAACACAATGTTGCCGGAATAAGATTGAGGTCGAAAAACTCGATTTACTGTGTTTCAGAGCAAACTGTGTAAAATGAAACAAGTCATATATGTGTAATTTCTGCAGCTTGATCATTCAAAATCCTATCACGTCTATCTATCTTAACTGAGCCAAAAACTGGAAAGAAATAAGTACAAAGAAAAACTTACTAGAGAATGCACTCTACTTCTTTTCCTTGATGTATCGGCAGCGGTAATTCGCACAGGGTGTTCAATTTCACAATAGATTCAATGCTGACTTGTCCATCGCTTGTTATCCGGGCATCAAAGTCGGAAACAACTGTTATGTCTCTCCTGTCAAAATAAGATGACACGTGTAAAAAGTACCACATATTTTGTGCGAGGGAAGATATTCTAGTTTTTCCGTTTTGGTTTTGTTAAATTTGTCAAATTATTCTAAATATAGGTCTTCTTTTCTAACAATTACAGGTATGAATTATGTACCTGTGTCAATTTTGAAATATATACCTGTGTCCAAAATTTCAATACACTGGTACTACTTACTACTTGTATTACATATTCGAAAATATGGGTAGCAAAATAATTTAGCAAATTCAACAAATTTAGCATGCAATTTTAAAACGGAAAAACTCAAATGTCATATTTATTCGATTGTCTGTTTACGAGAGTGTCTCTAGTCCGATGCGCTTGGATAGACAGGAAGGAGGCCTCCGTTACGGACACCCATCACCTCCTCCTCAAACCAAGGTTAGGTTGGGAACCGACCCACCCCACACGCCAGGTGGTAGGAGTGAGAGGGATCATGGTACAGTGATAAACACAGATTATTTTTAAATCGTTATACCATTGAGAAAAGTTAGTCAGTATTCATGACATAAAAAGTTAGAATTTACTGATATTTCTGCAATTTATTTAGTATTTTTACTCTTCAGGATACCCTATACGTGACATCGAAATTTGCCCAAGTCATGTGGGATGAAGACAAATAATACTCCACTTACAATCGCCTTAGGTAGAGTCTGGGAATATAAATCTTGTCTCTGGGTAGATGGATGGTGTGGATTCCTCCAAATTCATTAGGATTCCACTTCAGAAAGTTATCATTCCAAGACTGGAAAATATCAAAGTTCAAAGAAATAAAAATTGGTGGATTTCTGAAATCTATATTGTGTAAACTAAATTCCTCAAAGTTACTATAAGTAAAAGAAATACTGAGGAAAATACAAGAAAAATATTGTTAGCCAATTTGAGTAAGAAGATCTGCGCATAGGCAACATCATTGAAACTCTCAACATAGATCTAATTTAAAAAGAACATTTTAGCTTAACACTTGACCACTATGTGAAATGAGGTTCAACTGTACATGTTTTTATCTATGCCCATTCATATTAGAGAAAAGTACATACAAAAAAATCCTCATAGATTTTGGTACGAAATTTAGATCTACAACAAAGACCTTGTACCCTCATGTTTTGATCTCAATCTGGATATGGTCATGGTGGTGGTTATGGTAAATTTAGCCTGTGGTTTGTTTAAACTACACAAGGTTTTCATAAACTTAATGTAATTGGCCATATTGGTAATACAGAGTTGGCAATAATTGCAATGTTGAGAGTTGTGAAAAACTCGATTGGATATATCCTCATACCAATTTTGCCAATTATGTGTGAAAGCCACAAAAAACATTTTGGTTGTATCCTGTGTTGGAAGAATGATTGCCAAATCCTGAATTTCTATTGCACCAAAATTGTCAAAATAAATTTTTATATCTGTCAACGTAATTTTTCATGTTAAAATTTACTTTCAGCTTAAAGACAGTATTCAGTTGGAATGTGGTTTTGTTTTACACAATAAATTGTACTCATACTAAATATGGCAGAAATTTTAATCATGAAAACATTGGTATTTTCAAAATCAACCTCTATTGGTTAAAGAAGCTGACAACTGAGCAAGTGATTGTGTGCTTCAAAAATTTTTGAACTAATCTTACTGGACAAAAAATATGAACAGATTCTGATTAACTTACCAAAGAATAATCAGCCAGAACAGTGATCTGATTCGTCTGAGGTTCAACATCTTCTATCTGGTACAGAGCGAGCTGATGCTCAACAGCCAAATTCTCTTCGGCCTCAGCAACGGGTCGAGCATACCTAAAGCATAATAAGTCAATTGTCAGTAAGTTCCCCATGAGTTACTGAAACAATAGAGTTTTTCACGATGCGCATTTCTGTCAGATCTGTCAGATCACGAAGTGGATTTCTACCCCTTGCTATTTTATGTGTTGATTATTTGACAATGTACCCACAATCTAGCATGTACTGGAAATATTAAATAACCCTTACATTTAAATTCTAAATTATAATTATTCTTAAAAAATGCCTTTTATTTCTGTCAGATCTGTCAGATTTGCCTATCGTGAAAAACCCAAATATAGTTTTCCAATTACACAAATTTACTGAATAAGGATGAAAACTTTTGAAAACTCCCAAATTCCATTATCATGACTGCTTCAAATAATCGTTCAGAATAGACTTCTATTTCAAAGGTGGTAATAAAAATTATATTTTTACCACTTAATCTGGGAATGTCTTTGTTACCAGACCCGACATAACTATGTGACCGTGTAGATCTAATGGTCTGAAATATTGACTAATTTTCTCTTTAGCTTTCAATTCGAGGTTTTCACAAACACACAAAATTGCCAATAATGGCATAAATGCCATTTTTGTACTACTATAAATTTGCCATTTTCTTCTTTATTTGCACCAGATGAGGTTAGCAAATGAGAAATTAAATATCAGTGGGTTGTGCACTTATGTATTCTTGTGTTGCAGTCTTCATTGGTCTTGTTTATTTTTAATGGCAGAGCCAAAACAAAGTTTTGTCATTTTTGTATTGTAAAGAGTTTGTGAAAACCTCGATTGGCTGAGTGACCAGAGATTAATGTGCGACGTCCTTACCTGTTGTAATTTTCCATCAATGTATTTATTAATCTGGCTTCATTGTTTGTTGCAGCAAACGTATTTGCCACAAAGCAGCAAGCAATGATCCTAAAAATAAATTCAATATACCCGGTAATACTGCTCGATCCACGTTGGCTAAAAGGAGCAAAGTTTCTATTTGTTGAACTTGTATTGAAATTTGAAAAAATATGATCCAACACAAGACAGCGTCAAAGTGAAGCCAAAATGGACTGCCGTTTTAATTTTTAGCCCATCAAAGCAAATTTGATCGGCTAATAACACTCACTCTTTTTTAAGTATATTCTAAAATACTTGCGGGGCTTTAGTTTATTTTCTAATTCCACATAAAAGTGTTCTTTATGTGAGATTTTAATGTGAAGAGCTTCCCAACAAAACATAAATACAACAAAACATTATGTTCTTCATTCGTGATTTTTTCTCAAAAGATCCAATTCACCAACAAGAAAAACAATTCGATCTGGTATATTGTTATATTATTAAATGCCGTTGTTTTAAGCATTTCTATTGGATGAAACCGATCACATGGACTTGAAATAAATTGTAATTTTTTCCTTAGTAAAAATAAAAAGTGATATTTTTGGTTTTTTCAAAAATATTACTTTTAAAGTGATATTTTTGTTTTTTTTCAAAAATATCACCTTTAAAAAGTGATATTTTTGTTTTTTTCAAAAATATCACTTTTATGTTGAATTTAATAGTATAACAATTATTGGCACAGATTGGACAAAAATATCAGGTTTCTATCATACTTGGATGATAAAACCTCATATTTTTGCCCAACTGGATAAAGATAATATTTCTACCAAATGGAACAACGATGATTTAGACGACTCCCTATCAGTCCTTAGTAAAAAGTCGGCAACTACAGCTAGTAGCACTTGTACCGGCACTTCCACAGAGTCTGAGGACAGTGTTACTGAGGATTCTTCTTCTAGTGATGAAGATGTAAGTGATCATGGTCACTATGTTGGTTCGCAGAATGACAGTCAAAAGTCAGAAATGAATGGCAGTGTAGTTGTCAAGTCCGAAGTGGAGGAAATTGATTTATCTAATACTCCTGATTATAATGAAACCAGTATGGCAGAACCCAGTGGCAGTCAGATGCACGGACAATGTGGTGAGTACATAGCAATTGTCTACATGCAGTATGTTATTACTAAGAATCAATATAAATTAGGATTGTGTGTAGTAAGTTGTCAGTCATTTCTGACATTATACACATATATGTGGCCTATGTAAGAAATTTATTTTACATGTCGGTAATTTCTGACATAATGTCATTATCAATGTATGGGTCTATTACATTACATATTAATATCATTAAAAATTCAGCTGTGTACTATTGGCTGGGAATACCATTACCAATGCCGGAAAGAGATCCCGATGCGAAAATTTTGACTTGGTTTCTTAAGACATACAACCGAAAACTTGAAGAGGTATATAGTACTGAATTAAATATTGTCTAAATAATTTCCAAAATATGCGCTTCATGTAAATGTACACTTTTGTGTTTGAATTGAAATGAATGTAAAAAAATAATTCATACAGAATGATGGAGACATAGACGACCTGTTCTCAAGTTGCCTGCAACTAATTGAGTTCGAGGAATATACACAAATGACGCCCGATGATCTCAGGAATATAGTTATTGAGTACACACAGCAGAATTATGAGAAAGTTGCTGTAAGTGAAATCTAATTATTATGACTATTTTCATTCTAAATGTATATTCATATGTAAGCAATTCTTTATTATTAAAGGTATTTATTTACATGTACCTACAGGAAAGATGCTTCCAGAATTTACGTCTACACGGAATTCAATTAAAAGACTACATACAGAAAATGATTAATCGCAGTACCAATGGACTAGATATAACATTGCTGATAATTTCTATGATGTTGGAGCTCACTTCCTTAGTATTGTACAAAAAGTACATGTGGGTGTCGGATTATCGCAATTTGTACAAGTGTGACTTGTACTTAATTCTGAACAAGAACAGACACTTCAAAGCAGCATGTCCAAAAAATGGATACAAAATTGTGTGTCAGTTGCAGGAAGAATGCAGACCCCTCTATGTTACTTCCGACAGTGGGAGAGACGAAACGGGGGATACACCAATGGAACCACCGAAAGGTATGAATAACATGGCATTTCTTGTGACATACTATTGCAGAAACAGTAAAATAATTTCATTGCAATAGGTTGTATGACATGTCTAGGAAAGAAATTTTAATCACATTAAATCACTTCAGATTTCAATCTGCACATTGCGGACTACTTGCCCGATGGGGGATGGCAGGATCATCCGGAAATGATGGACCAGACACTTCAGTTCTTCCGGAGAGTACCATTTACAGTAAGTAATGTTATGAAATTTTTTTTTTCCTCAATAAGTATGCGAGTTGAGAAGTGTCAGAAATTACTGATAAATTGAATGGTTCTGGTGTATGCGATGTGAGAAGTGTCAGAAATTACTGATAAATTAAATGCCTCTAGTGTATGCTGGATAGGTGTAATTGGTGAAATGCTTCCAAAATTTCTGACGTAACTGTAAGAGAAAAAACTTAATCTACTACTGATTGATGTACATGGTACTTAAAATGTATGTAGCAATTTACTCATGATATTATTAATTTCCCCTATTTCCATTCAGCCTCACAGAGACAAAAATGAGATCTTTTTGGCCATAAGACCGCAGATGAATGTCAAACATAAAGGCTTCGTATACGGACCTCGACACATGCGTCTGCACCTTCTAGACTACACCAAACAAAACTATGACGAAATTGCTGAAGAACTTGCAAAGCAGCTGCTAGTGCATACAGTCCTTACAAAATTACATCAAAATGATGGAGTGGACTCCTACATCCGGGTCCGAAATTACTCTGTTGATTGTGATATACAGTAATATTTCTGTATAATGTCTGCCAACCAGGTGTAGTAAAATGAAGCAAAATCAACATGTTTACAAATCACGTGGTGGAGCTAAAATGAGTTAGTGCAAGTGTTAATCGGAATGGGTACATATGTCAGTTAATATGTGACATCCGACTGACATGGAGAAATAGTAAGAAATGTGTGTAATTACTGTTATATAATGATGACCTTAAATAAATGTCGATAAAATTTCTGACATTTCTGACACACACAAATGTATGTCAGTAATTTCTGACAGTATCAGTAACATAAACAATCAGTTTAGCTGAAATTCTGACACTCAAGATAATCCATGTCAAAAATTCGGACTGGGCAGTTTTGCATAAATTCTGACTGAGGTCAAATGACTATGAAATTTATTTGTGATTCTCCTTCAGATGGCCGATTACAAAGTGGACGATAATATGGCTGCATGGTTGAAAGAAACACCCTTGAAGGAGGTACGAATAGTTCTGAGAGACATTAATGAAGAAAGTAGTGTGATTGCTGAGAAGATTTCCAAGAGTATTGATTCGCAAAGTGAATGTCTTAACGTCGGAAATATGGAAAAGGAAAAATGTCCAGAGAACTTGGAAAACAGTGATGTCAATGAGAATGTTGTTGCCATTGGAAACAGTAGTGTGACATTGGATAAAGATAATATTTCTACCAAAGGGAACAACGATGATTTAGACGACTCCGTATCAGTCCTTAGTAAAAAGTCGGCAACTACAGCTAGTAGTACTTGTAGCAGCACTTCCACGGAGTCTGAGGACAGTGTTACTGAGGATTCTTCTTCTAGTGATGAAGATGTAAGTGATCATCGTGACTATGTTGATTCGCAGAATGACAGTCAAAAGTCAGAAATGAATGGCAGTGTAGTTGTCAAGTCCGAAGTGGAGGAAATTGATTTAT
>JBCAUG010407465.1:0-16237 GCA_038406175.1 Haplosyllis leylae
TATCCTGACCCCTACTTCAGAAAAGTACAGTTTTTGGTGTGAACAGATATACTTGTTATTGGCTGGAATAGGGTTAAGCAGACATCTTGTTGAGCAGCCATCATATTGAGCAGCCATCTTATTGAGCAGCCATCATATTAAGCAACCATCTTATTGAACAGCCACCATAGTGAGCAGCCATCTTACCTTAAACAAGGAATAATGAGGCTCATTCTGGTTGTTTGTGCTCTCAGCTTTGTACATGGAGTTGAAGGTAAATCTCAGGGGTATTTTATTATCCTTTTTCCTAACCGAGGTTTAGTGTCAGAGTGTCCCACCATGAAATCTTCCCCTGATACCAGAGGCAGAGTCCTGTTAATCTTCAGGGCTTCCCTTAACACCTGAGCCCTCAGCCTACACTCACCACTTCCATCCCTCCATGTTAATACATCATTCTGTGCATTATTGATGTAGCAAAATACATGTCGGAGAGCAAAGAAAAGCTTTCAGCCTCAAGTAGAACGCTTCAGATGATAAGCTCCTTTGGTCTAGTGGTTATATAGTTCAGCTCCTGGCCAGCTTTTCAGACAGTTTCTGGGCTCCACATTGCATTGGTCTCACATGGGAATGATGTTCAGATGGGGTAGCTTTCATTACAGTCAGGTCACGTGAACCCTCCCAATTCTTCAATCATGCATCTGTGCACGTATGTGTGTGTTTGTGTGTGTGTGTATGATGTGGGTGTGTTGTTTGTATGTGTTTGTGTGTGTGTGTGTGTGTGTGTGTGTGATGTGTGTGTGTGTGTGTGTGTGTGTATGTGTAAGTGTGTGTATGTGTGCATTTGTGGGTGTGTGTGTGTTCCAAAAATACAATATTCATTATATTTTTCATTGAAACGGCGGCATTGTGGTCAGGAGCTTCATGGATCCAACAGATTACTGTCAGTCCCTGGAAGCTGACCCATCGAAATGATTGTCATTGTGTTTATATTGGAAGTGTCATCGACAGACATTGGTCTAGATAATAAAATTCATAACAAACTAACCAGAGTATTGCGCATGCTCTGAAGCGCGTTGTTGAAATCACCTACTTAAATAAAAATCTGTAGAATTTGTAGAAAACCTTTTTCAGTATTTTTAGTATTTTGAAAGTGAAAAAATTACTAAAAGTTATATTCTACAAATTCTATTCTACAGATTCTGTAGAAGTTGTGGAATACTATTAGTAGTAACTATGAAAATATAAATGATTGTAAATAGTTATGAATTCTATAGATTCTATGGGATTAAACTGTGGCATGTGCGTGAAGATATTACTGATCTAGACAGGCAAGCGTAGAAAAATCAATAAACAGATTTAGTATTATTGATACCATTGCTGTGCTGAGTTCCCAGCTATCCGTAGGGGTAGAATACGCTACCGGACTAATATTTTGACCGGACTATCAGTTGAGTTTTTAACTACAATGAAATATGACAGATCTGACTGAAATAAAATTCCTTTTTTAAGAATTATCACAATTTCAATTTTACAGGTAAGGACTATTTAAGATTGTTGACCTGTGAGAGACTGTATGTATCACATTGAATAAGTAACATCTACAATATCAAGGAGTAGAAATGCACCTCTAGATCTATCACAGAAATGCTTATCGTATAAACTGGATCACGCTGAAAGCAACTGAAGACCTCTCCTTACATTGAAATTAGGGTTAGGGCTAACCATATAGGTATAATAATAGATCAGTAGGCATAGCACGGGACTAACATTTTGACTGGAATATCAAGCTGAAAGCACCTGAAGACCTCTCCTTACATTGCGATTAATTAGAGGCGCAATCTTTGGAAGTGTGTTTGTCACGTTGTCTTTTTACCAGTTCATGATCATTGTCAGCCGCAGCTGGTCTGACATTTCAAGTGAAACATGAATCCACTATTGATTTTGGAATTTCAGTTGCAAATATAACGTGTCAATATGACATGTTATTTTTGTGGTGGGACTGGTGGGTCTGCTTTGGACTTGTAGTGATGTCTGCCATGGGTTTCAAACTTTTTCCCTTGCTTGTGTGCATTCTCACCTCCAAGTAATGGAGTACTTTTACTCAGCTTCCTGTAGAAATAAGTTCTGCTAAACATCAAAGATGGGTATAATGTTTAATCTGTTTAATTTTGTATCTAAGAGTCTGTAGTTTCACAAAAATCACTGAACAGGCATCATACATTGGAGGCAATGCTAGTGACTCTCATATTTGCAAGGTCTATTCGGTCCGATGTAGTGTGGCGGTAGGTCTCAGATGTGGCTGAGACTATAAGCTGTAATGGACAACTGTTAACCTCTGTTACCAATGATCTCTCAATGGGTCTTACATCTGTTCCTCATAAGCAATAGTTATGTTCAGTTAAACTATTCAAGTTCTGTATAATCTGCACAAGTCAGTTGCTCTCTTGTTCTATACAGGATTTAAGCCTTGAAGTATATCAGCATTTAAGCCTTGTCAGCATTTAAAGCCTTCAGCATCAAAACCAAGTGAACTAAGCTGTGCAAGGTATTAAATACCTAAACTGTGATCAGCTGATCCTGGAGATTATGGCTATTGGCCACATGCTTGGTTGGATCCCTGTGAAAATCTCAACCTAAGTGTGTAGTCGACAGCGGCACGGGAACTTTTGGGACCGTGCATATTGTCAGCTTTGAACAAAGAGCTAATTGTCAGATGCGGTTCTCAGCTTACAGTTAAGATCATTTAAGGAATAGAAAATAGAAATAGAAATATTCAAATAAATATTTAAATAAATATTCATATAAATATTTATACTCTAGGATGTGGGAGAGGCTACTACAGGAACCATGTCAGATGTCAAATCTGCCCCAGAGGGGCACTCACTCACTTCAGCAGACACTGTATCCAGTGTCCATTTGGACAGACTACTTTCAAAGAGGGCAGTACCAGCAGATCACATTGTGGTAGGAAACACATTTTCTCATTATGTTCAAAGTTTGCACTATTTTACACTGTCCCAGTAAAACCACTTTCAGGAGGACACATGAATTGACTGCAAACCTTCATCTTGCATACTTTTCTTTCAGGATGTGACAAGGGTTCATATCTGAACACAGTGAGTCAAAAGTGTTCAGCCTGTCCCATTGGAACATACAGTTTCAGATTCTCTACAAACTCATGCATATCCTGTCCATTTGGACAGACTACTTTCAAAGAGGGCAGTACCAGCAGATCACATTGTGGTAGAAAACACATTTTTCATTATGTTCAAAGTTTGCATTATTTTACAACTGTCCCAGTATTGGTTGACAGATACAATCTTTAATGATCCAATAATCCAAAAACAGCATTAGAAACATGTGGAAAAAGTTTTCCTTATCTTTTGGAATTAAGCTTCCAACAATACACACATGATGAAAGTAGGAAGCAAGGAAGTACAAGGTACTTGCATACAGTGAAAACCTGCATGAAAGCTGTCTTTCTCCTTTCATAATGTGAATGTATCTTTTATGTTGATAAGTAAGGTATATTTCTGATCAGTTGGTACAAAGACAAAAGACCAGCAAAACCACTTTCAGGAGGACACATGAATTGACTGCAAACCTTCATCTTTCATACTTTCCTTTCAGGATGTGACAAGGGCTCATATCTTAACACAGTGAGTCAAAAGTGTTCAGCCTGTCTCATTGGAAAATACAGTTTCAGATTCTCTACAAACTCATGCATATCCTGCCCAATAGGGAGAACTACAAGACAGGAAGGAAGCAAATGGAGATCACAATGCACTGGTAAGTAACTTTTTATTTTAATGAACAATTGTTCTTACATAATATGAGATCAGTTCTTTTTCAGTGATTTTCTTTCTTTGTATTTTATTTAAATAACTCTAAATGGCACCAATCTCATTGCTGCTAATGTACTTGTCGAAGAGAATTTATGAAATATGATATTTATTTGGAGGTAAAAATAGATTACTTGTGGATGTAATGTATTGAATAAAGGATACTGTAAAAAGAAAAAGTTGAATATTTTTCAATTGGTCTTTTACTATGGCATTTTACCTAACATCACAGGCATGAATTCTACTGAGAAATGAGATATGAAACAGATAATCATAAATGAATTGAAAGTTTGAAAGATTCATTCACAGTGTACATGTATTCATACACTGGTAAATAGTGCATTGTTGACTGAATTACTTGAAAGTCACTCACCATGTTTAAGTTGACCAAAATGAACAAAAGTGCATGAAGTAAAATCTTTCAGAAAGAAGACATCATAGTCCTAAAAAATAACAGCAACATATGGAACCTTTTCATTTAATTTTCAGGATGTGGCAGTGGCTTCTATCCACATGCAAGAACTCGTCGATGTACACCCTGCCCCAAAGGGACATACAATCGACTATTCTTAGCTGAATCATGTATCTCCTGCATAACAGGTTGGACCACCCTCAGTGTAGCAAGCAAAACAAGGACAAAGTGCCTTCCTGGTAAAATGTCTCATATTTAACACAGTTCAAAATGGGTTCCAGCAGTTACTATGAAAAAAAACTGGGTATCAATTATATTAAGGGAACAATAACTTTATTCAAGGCTATTGTGTACTAATGTTGGTACTTCCAATGTCAGTGTTCATTATGTTACTCAAGAACATCAATACTTTTTTGAGTATATCATCTGTGGGCAGAAAGTATTGAAAGATGTTACATATGTTAATAACAGTGTGTCACTCAAAAATATTGAGTGTCTAAATTTTATCAAAGCATTTGCTCATGTAACATTCAAAACAATGTGATAAAAAGTGTCCCTATGTTGATGATAGAATCAAAAACAAATGACACTGTTTGAAGCATTGATTATATTATTCAGTCATAAGCAAATACTAAAATAAACTTTGGTCAAAAGGAAACTAACAATATAAGTATAGAACTTGCTGATTTGTTGACCATAGACCACTGAAGTGTACCAATATGGAGCTTGCTGATTTGTTGAGCATGATGTTTTTAATTTTCAGCTTGTGGCAGTGGTTACTACCCAAAACAACAAGGAAGTCATAAATGTGCACCTTGCCCTACAGGAACATACAATCACAGATATGTAACAGAATCATGTCCAGAAGGAACGACCACCCTCCAAGAGGGAAGCAAATCCAGAAGCCAGTGTACACTTGGTCAGATTGCTTTATTATGACTTTTTGTTTACATTATAGCATAATGTCAGTTGTCGCATACTATTATGTCCCAACACGTCAACCTTGGTTGTATCACCAATATTAATAATGCCAATGTAAGGCCCAAAGAGTAATGGAAATGTCTACCAAAATGTCTATACAGCCTCTTTTACCATGTGTGCAATGTCTATGGCATATCTGTGTTTGGAGAGCCAATGCAGATTGCAAAGAATCCATTAAATCCCCACACAGAGCGATTTTCCTGAGTGAAGTAAAGAAGATTAGACTTAGCATTGTTGCATTCATTCATTCATTCCACATTGTGGCTTCTATCCCAATCCCTTACAGAATGTGTCAGAGGGTACTTTAGAAATTCAGCCAACAATGAATGTGTACCCTGTCCAGTTGGAACATACAGTGACACCAACAATGCAGATTCATGTTCTTCCTGTCCAGATGGAGAAGTGACATTACAAGAAGGAAGCACAAGTAGCTCACTGTGTGGTAAGAATACCATTTTATTCAAAGCATCAGGCACTATATTCACACAGAATGACAAAAGCCTAAGATCACAGTGCTCAGCCACTCAATTCTACACTTAATCTGTGTTAAATGTTGGAAAGTCTGAACATTTCTTTTCTGAGGATTAAACTTAAAGTTAATAGTTCAATGATGAGGCATTTGATATCTTTTGTCCTTAAAAGTGACAATATTATTCTGATACATTATTCTGTTGATCAAGGGGAGGGAGAAGGCAAGGTATAGTCTGGTGTAATGGAAAAGTGGGTCTCCTCTACAATTCAGCAATTCAGAAGATGTTCACAACAATTAAAATATTATACACATTGAATTTATTCCTGAAAAACTTGCTTGTGTAATAGATGCTGAAATCTGTTTCTAGATTTCCAATAATCACACTAACCAACACACCTGAAACTCTTCAAGATATAACAGGCTTAACTTAAATTTACAGTGCAAGAAGTTAGTGTCCCCGTAATGAATCAGTGTGAATTCTTTCTTGTAACCAAGCAAATTTAGATTATTTAATGCATCTGTTCAAACAAGGTTTTAGAATATTAAGTGGTATTACAGGTCTGTTCCAGTTAATTCGAAGTGCTTAAATGTCCAATTTTTCCTTCAAATTAAGTGGAAATTCAAACTAAAAATTTTTACAAGAAACTGCAAATTACAGGTTACTTTGAATTAAGTCTTTGATTTAGAATAGAGTTTGTATTAGTATTTTGAATTGTGGCTTCACTTTGATTTAAAGTTTGAATTAGACAATACCTACTTCAAATTAGAAAATGAAGCCACTGCACAAACAATGCCTTATGGATGTGTGTGTTGTCATTCTTTCCACTCTATTGACACAGATTCAATTGTTTAGTGTCAACAAATGCTTGTTATTTTGACTATTTTAACAAATAAAAGCAGTAAGAGTATCTTTCTTTCTTTGTTCAATGCTAGATCATTGCCAGGCAGTGTTCCGTTGCCTTAGCCAACACACTGTAGGTTCACATTACAATCTATTGGCCAAGTTAGTGGTTCATTGAATGGCTTTCCCAGTACATAGTCTTGGGAAGGCTTTGCCCTTGGTCCTCCCAGAATACTAACTTAGCACCTTCCCCTTCTGGCTGCCCTAGCCCTTGCCTTTTCCTATGTCAATCTCCTTGGGCCCTATGTCTTGTTGTATGATGGCCCTTGCTTCTTGGAGCCTATTTAAATTGGCCTGTAAGGTGCCCACCTGCATATGCTTTATTTGTAAGTCGATGTTATACAAATCCTTTGCCAACTGACCTCATTGTCTCTTTAGTTCAGCTTGAGACACTCTGCCCTGTACCATTGTAAAAAGAAAATGAAAAGTTTTCCAAGGGATGAGGTACAGGTGTCAGCTTGCCTTTGATTTGGCTAACTGGGTCAAAGTGATCATTGGGAATACCAGGTTTTGACCCTTCCAACAATATTCAGCAGGGACTTGGGTGGTCCTTTGAACTCTTTCATTCCTTGGCAAAACTTTTAACCATGGAAATCAAAGGGCAAGCTGCCAAACTCAGAAAGAAAATTAAGAAAATAAACTGGCAATTAGATAAGGAGGTGTTGACTGCCACACACAGAAAGACAAAGGAAAACAAGCTCCACGAACTCAAATAAAATCAATAAATGTATTTGAAGGGACACTGACACCATTCTTTGTAACCAAAGTAAGGTTGGTATCATGGGAGTCCAAGGGCTTTGCCTTCCCAGGGCATGGTACCAGAAAAGATGTTCAATGAACCATTTATCTCAGCTTCAACCTGTTACAAAGTGTTGCTACCAATATTTATGACACATATATTCTGATTTTCTGGTTCATTATTGGAACATTTTGTAAGCAGAAAGATTCATACGGAAAAATAACTGAGCTAAAAGTATGAATAAAGTATTTGAAGCCAAACACTTCAGTTTACTTAATCATGACAATTCTAAATTAATTAATTCAACTTCACATTTTTTAATTCAGAATGTGTCAGAGGATACTTTAGAAATTCAGCCAACAATGAATGTGTACCCTGTCCAGTTGGAACATACAGTGACACCAACAATGCAGATTCATGTTCTTCCTGTCCAGATGGAGAAGTGACATTACAAGAAGGAAGCACAAGTAGCTCACTGTGTGGTAAGAATACCATTTTATTCAAAGCATCAGGCACTATATTCACACAGAATGACAAAAGCCTAAGATCACAGTGCTCAGCCACTCAATTCTACACTTAATCTGTGTTAAATGTTGGAAAGTCTGAACATTTCTTTTCTGAGGATTAAACTTAAAGTTAATAGTTCAATGATGAGGCATTTGATATCTTTTGTCCTTAAAAGTGACAATATTATTCTGATACATTATTCTGTTGATCAAGGGGAGGGAGAAGGCAAGGTATAGTCTGGTGTAATGGAAAAGTGGGTCTCCTCTACAATTCAGCAATTCAGAAGATGTTCACAACAATTAAAATATTATACACATTGAATTTATTCCTGAAAAACTTGCTTGTGTAATAGATGCTGAAATCTGTTTCTAGATTTCCAATAATCACACTAACCAACACACCTGAAACTCTTCAAGATATAACAGGCTTAACTTAAATTTACAGTGCAAGAAGTTAGTGTCCCCGTAATGAATCAGTGTGAATTCTTTCTTGTAACCAAGCAAATTTAGATTATTTAATGCATCTGTTCAAACAAGGTTTTAGAATATTAAGTGGTATTACAGGTCTGTTCCAGTTAATTCGAAGTGCTTAAATGTCCAATTTTTCCTTCAAATTAAGTGGAAATTCAAACTAAAAATTTTTACAAGAAACTGCAAATTACAGGTTACTTTGAATTAAGTCTTTGATTTAGAATAGAGTTTGTATTAGTATTTTGAATTGTGGCTTCACTTTGATTTAAAGTTTGAATTAGACAATACCTACTTCAAATTAGAAAATGAAGCCACTGCACAAACAATGCCTTATGGATGTGTGTGTTGTCATTCTTTCCACTCTATTGACACAGATTCAATTGTTTAGTGTCAACAAATGCTTGTTATTTTGACTATTTTAACAAATAAAAGCAGTAAGAGTATCTTTCTTTCTTTGTTCAATGCTAGATCATTGCCAGGCAGTGTTCCGTTGCCTTAGCCAACACACTGTAGGTTCACATTACAATCTATTGGCCAAGTTAGTGGTTCATTGAATGGCTTTCCCAGTACATAGTCTTGGGAAGGCTTTGCCCTTGGTCCTCCCAGAATACTAACTTAGCACCTTCCCCTTCTGGCTGCCCTAGCCCTTGCCTTTTCCTATGTCAATCTCCTTGGGCCCTATGTCTTGTTGTATGATGGCCCTTGCTTCTTGGAGCCTATTTAAATTGGCCTGTAAGGTGCCCACCTGCATATGCTTTATTTGTAAGTCGATGTTATACAAATCCTTTGCCAACTGACCTAATTGTCTCTTTAGTTCAGCTTGAGACACTCTGCCCTGTAACATTGTAAAAAGAAAGTGACAAGGAAAGACAAAAGAAAACAAGCTCCACGAACTCAAATAAAATCAAATAAATGTATTTGAAGGGCAACTGACACCATTGTTTGTAACCAAATTAAGGTTGGTATCATGGGAGGCCAAGGGCTTTGCCTTCTCAGGGCATGGTACCAGAAAAGCTGTTCAATGAACCATTAATCTCAGCCAACAGACTGTATATAGTACAGTGCATTGGGCAAAATGAGGGACCACTTACTGGATGGCAAGGGTCTAGCAGCATTGAACAAACAAAGATACTCTTAAAATTGGCTTTTATTTGTCAAAAGAGTTGAAATAAAAAGCATTTGTTGACATTAAACAGTAGAATCTGAGTTGATAAAGTGGAAAGGACTTCAAAGCAAACATCAATTAGGCACTGTTTGTACAGTGGCTTTGATTAACAAGATAAGATCTATTTCAAAATATTCAAATTTCTTTGAATTACACCAAACTTTGAATTAAATGACTCCAAAACTTTGATATACTGTTACTTTGAACTAGGTTAGTCTGTAAAGTGGCTTTGATAAATGAAACTTCAAACTAACCATGTTTGAACTAACAGTAATTTTTAACATTGAAAAGATAGGGACTTTGACAGAAAAGTTTGAATTAAGTGATACTTCAAATTAACCGTATTCAAATTAACAGGAACAGACCTGTAAGTATTGTAGTCAACCACACTCTTATTTGCCCACATAGCATAATTATCACACTCATTCAATATATCTCTGACATATTTGTCATATGAACATCAGTCAATATAGGTATCTATTATTTATTCATGTAGAGTTGCCAGATATGCAACATTTCTCAGAGATCAATTTATAAAGCAATGGTCCAAAGACAGAAATTCTTCTGATTAAATTTGTTGACAATTTGAATATTTAAACTATGAACAAGTTAATCATGTAATTACCATGTCAAACAGTCAATGGGAGAGTTCCCAAGATAACATGGAACAATTATGTTTGGATGAAATTTATATTTTATAGTTTCTATAAATTCAATGAACATATATGTGTCACGGTTCGAGGTTTTTCCAAATGACTCAGCTAAGATGTTGCTGACTACCCACTTCAGCCCGGCAGCACGATAGCCACCAGATGTAGAATGATCTGGCATGACTTAAGAGGGGCAGGCACTAGTTCTAGTTCTTTGAATGGCCGTCCTAGTCCCATCTAATTACTTATGTTGGCATGTCACACGTGCTTAGGAATACAAATTAATTAGCTTAACTATCCTAATTAGGGGAACCCTGTCATCAGCTAAGAAGAGTCGACAATGGTAATTACTATTAATAATGCAGAGGGCTCCAGCAGGAGCCAAAGGCTGATATCCTGTTATAGCCTGTCAAGGTGCTCTGGTGTAATGGGTCAGTGGGACCCCAACAAGCTTTGGCTAGGACTTTACCCCAGTTTGGTTATGAACCAAATGAACCCAGAACTCCAGGGAGTTTGGGTATTTAAAGTGTTTAACAAAGGGGTGTGGCTGATCAGGGCACTGGTTGCACATGCGCGAGTATTAATTACTCATGCACATGCAACCCTGGTTGTCTGGGCCGTACCCATGATAGTTAAAGCCCCAACTGGCTAACGTAACCAGTTTAAAAGGAGAGACTTGCCAGGGCCGGGTACAGAAAGGTCATGGGGATGCACCTTGACCGGTTCAACCATTACATCTGTCACACATTGGCTATGGGGGGGGGGGGGGTTCGATTTCCAAGGTGTTTCCAGAAACTCCAGGATTTTCCCTGCTTGTGGAACAGTTAATTTTAATGGGTGAGCACAGTCACAATGTTCCATATGGTGATCCTTGTCTGACATCTAAAGTACACCTGGAGCATTTATGACAGCCAAGATTTATACTGTTAGCCATATAGCAGAATTACCAGCCTACCTCCTGCTGGAGGTCCCCCACAGAATGAAGGACTAGGAATTAACTCTTTGGATTTGTACCCAGTCTCATGGGAGGTCGGCAATTTGGTAGAACAATTTGGTTTGAGTACCATGTCTGCACCGCTTCTCTACTGGCCTTAATTCCAATGGCCGGAACACCCAACCATTGGCCAAGATAAGGACAAAATTGGGAAATATGGGACACACATATATATATATATATTTTGAAAGGTATAACTGTCTGCATGGATATCAGTGATGTTGTGAAAGTAAAAGTTTGCCAGATTCTAATTAGTTCAGCACAAATGAATGGTTTTGTGGCCTTACTTGACCTCCCCCCCACCCTGCATACAACCCCTAAGAGTGCCCCTGTATCTTCTGACTGGACATAATCACTGTGCTGTTATATTGGTATGTAATTAAATTCCACAATTAATTTCACAGTCATGGGACCTGATGAGCTTCATAGTAACCCTTGTCTTAATGGAGGAACTTCTTTAGATGAATCAACTTACAATGTATGCACTTGTCCAACTAGATTTACCGGACTGAGATGTGAATTTTGGAAGGGTAGTGTTTACAGAAGTCCAGTAGGATGGACTGGACCACAACCTGCTCTGTACAGAAGTTTTGATACACCAGAGGGATTGACTTTCATGGAAAGACTTGATGAAAGTAATGCTATCGCATTTGTCACTGGAAAGGTAAAGATGACAATCAATCACATACAAATTCCATTTGTGGCTGAATGAGAGCATAAATTAAAACATTGTGTCCTTATTTTCGAGTCTTTCCATTATTACCTATTCAATTAAATATCAACATAATGAAAGTGTTACTTCCGTGACTGTAGTTGAACATTGTTTCTCTAGCACCAATGCACAAAGACTTTGTTGATATATATTCAACTTTCTTGTTAGTTATGTAAGTTAGCAGGTGTCACCACAATTAATTCACAAGAATTTAAGTTTATCTCATATTTTTGTCATTTATGAACCTAAAAGCAAGGCCTGAAGTTAAAAATACTATATGTAAAGAGTATTTCATCATATTGTTTTCCCACAGAGAAACCATAGTTTAAAAGATTATAGTTTTTATTCAGTTGGGTTATGCATGGAGTGTGGATAGAACAAAGAGACAGTGGATTGATTTGGGAGTTCACACAGAGGTTTGTATGACACAACCAGAAACATGTGGTTCAGCAGGTGGTGCAGTCAGTTTTTGGATGAATATTGTTAACTGCACTTCTTTCTATCTTGGAGGACTAATTACAACACAAAATGCTGGTCCAGGACTTAGTGTTTTCTGCGCTAGTTCTACAGGAAGAATTGGGTAATCTTCTAACTGGAATCTCTCAAATTAATAGGAAGTACATTGAACCTTTGTATCCCAACTGTGGATGAAGTCTCATAATGTAACCACGTCGCAAAGGTTCGCCGTGGTTTTAGTAGGCAACGATGCAATGCCCAGAATTGGTATTGGTAGTACCGATTCCAAGACACCAGTTTTGGGCTGAAATGCTGAAACATAAGGTGTCATGACTTCTCTGCATTGGCAGACTAGTCTTCAAACACAGAAAGGTCATGCACTAATGCAGTGCTTCTGCTGCTGGTCAATGAAGTGCGACCATGATTTTTTTTTTTTGGTCTGCAGATGGCATCTTTTGTTTGCTACTCCTCACGGAGGCCTTACAATAACATGAAAATAATTACTATTTTAAATAAGGGGTGAGTGCATGAAGGAAAGGTATCAAAGAATAAAGACATATACTACAAGAAAATGAGTGCATAGTACCAAAGAACGAAAATGGGACAACCAATATCTGACAACCAATATCTGCCAAGTTTACACATAACGCTCTTGTTGATGGCTAGTTTAGAGTCAGCTTAGTGATTTAAAGAGGTGGTATGGAGATCTTTTGGGAATGTGTCTTAGCACTTTTATGATAAGTAGGCCCACTTTAAGCTGTAGTCATTGGTTGGTATTTGTTTACACAGAATGACATGAAGTTTTCTTTTTGGCAACATCACAAGAAAGCATGAACCATGTTCACGATGTCATATTTTATAGTTTCAAAAATTTCTTGGGGCATGATACAAATGCTATTACATCAAGTGTAAATTCTTGTGTTATTAAAATTTTATTCATTGATATATTTTTCAAAAACAGTTTTACAAATATTCCATCAATAGTGAATATTTAGAATTCTGTTCGATCAGGGATCGATACTAGATACTATAAAAACAACACCAAACACCAAAAAATTTACATCAGTCTCTCTTATAAATGAATCTCCGTGTGCTGAATAGTTGAAATTGAAAATTTCATCAATTTGTTTTTTTAAAGTATTTGTATAGCTTTTGATATTAACCCTTCGTGCACTGGTAGAGACTGCGGTCTCGTTCATTGTTTTTCCTGTATCCACTACATCTTATACACTTTTTTGGCCTGTAACAAGAGGAACTTATGACTCCTTTGCTTCTACCAACCAGCGCTTTCGCTGGGGACACACATTTACATGATAATGCTTTACATGCTAAAGCATAAGTTATTTATAGAGCACAATATCTTTAGGAAGACTTCCAACTATGTTGCCTTCACTTTGGCCAAAAGTGGGTGTGGCACATCAATGTGTGTGTGTGTGGATTAGATCTTGATCTATGGGCACAGATTAGATCTAGATCTATGGCTGTGGCTTAGATCTAGATCTACGACTGTGGCTTAGATTTAGAGCTATGGCTGTGGCTTAGATCTAGATCTACAGCTGCAGCTTAGATCTATATCTATGGCCATGGCTTAGATTGAGATCTACAGCTGAGACTTACATGTAGATCTACAGCTGTGGCTTAGATCTAGATCTATGGCAGCATCTTAGATCCAGATATATGGCAGCTGCTTAGATCTAGATATATGGCCACAGATTAGATCTAGATCTACAGCAGTGGCTTAGATCTAGATCTACAACTGTGGCTTAGATATAGATCTATGACTGTGGCTTAGATCTAGATCTAATGCTGTGGCTTAGATCTAGATCTACAACTGTGGCTTAGATATAGATCTATGACTGTGGCTTAGATCTAGATCTACAACTGTGGCTTAGATCTAGATCTATGGCTGTGGATTAGATCTAGATCTATGGCTGTGGATTAGATCTAGATCTAATCCACACACACACACACACACACACACACACACACACACACATTGATGTGCCACACCCACTTCTGGTAAAAACAATGCGCAATTGTACAATAGTAATAAATTTTCAATTTCCTTTGTCCTTTTGTGATGACATGGAAGTGAAGCTATTAAAAAATTCAGAATATTCACCACAATTACTTCACAGACTCTGTACATAATGCTTTGTAAAATCTGAACTGTCATCTTTGCTGTTAAGAATAGATGTCACTATTTCAGGTACAAGGTTATTTTCAATAGTGAAAATTTCTTTGGAGCAACAAATGAACCATCTGGATGGTTTCATGTTGTGATTAATTATCTTGGCTCAAACCAAGGAGAAGGTATCAAAATCTACCATAATGGAATAGAAGTTGGAAATGATAATACAATAGAACCTGGAGCATGCACCTTTGATCAATGTCAGCCTGATGGCCAAATAGTTGTTGGAAGATATTACACAAGAATGGAGAGTAACTATGTCTCACTTGAAGTGGATGAGTTGGCATTCTTTAATACTGCTCTATCTCAAGAGGAAATCACAATGCTAAGCCAGCACACTGATGATAAATAAGTACATTTGTACATATCATAGTTTAAGATGACTTGGAATGACTTGGAATAAAGATACCAAGTTTATTATCATGTACTGTTTGAAAGTTCAGTAAAAGTTGTCTAACTGATTAATTTAAGTGGTTTTCTATTCTTGTTTTGAACAATCCTTGCCAGTGAGAAAGTGAGTGAAGTTATGTTCTTGATGTTACAAAAAGTCATCACTGAAATACAAAAACATTACCAATCAATCTACTTCTCTGATGTCTTATCCATATATATCCATATAAAATACACACATAGTACCCAATTCAAATGGTACAAAGTGAATTTTAAAGTAAATCATTAGAAATATCCCAAATGATGCACCATCACAAAGAACAGATTTTGACAAATACTGAGGCTAACAACTATGATTTAAATAACTATTCTGGTTTTGGTGTGTTTTGTACATAATATTTGTTCGTGTGTTGCCAATACTGGGTGCTGCAATATGGCAGCTTTATTCAATTAAACAGACTGGGGTTTTTTAATCATTTTGTACTAACTGGAAAAATCCTGGTTTTCTCTTTGAGTGTAAATGGAGCTTTTCCATCTATACACAGAGCTTAAGGTCGTTAAAACCGAGCGAAAGTAAAAGAAAAATGCGAATTTTTTCCTTTTTTGCTGGCTTGTAGAGTCAGCTTATTGATTACTCTGAGGTACCCTTAATATCCTGTCCCAGCCCTTAACATGAGCCTTTGGCAGTTTTATGAAAATTAAGCCTACTTTAACCTTCAGTCATTGGTTAGAATTTGTTTACACGAGAATGATGTCATGACGTCATTTACGTGCCAGCAGTTGGGTCAACGATGCAACGTCATTTTTTTCTTTTCGCTTTCGCTTGGTGTGAATCCAGTTTGGTAGCCACCATTGTCAAATTTAGACACATGTTTTCAGGGTGGCTTTTGGAATGAATAGGACTGTTGACCTTCAAATGGCATTGAAGTTTTTCGTAAATGGAGCAGAACTTTCGATGAATTCAGCAAATATAGAGAATCTGAGAAACCACTGAAATGTGAATCTTCTTCAATTTGAAGAACTTCTCCGTTGCTTGAGCCTTTCTGGCACTGTGGTGACATGTCAGTTTCTTGCACGAGAGACAGCAGCATATACAAATTCCCAATTCTGTGGGGTGGGACTGAATACCCTCTCGGCGAGGACTGTGTATCCCCCCCGGCTGGGACTGAGTACCACTTCCTCCTAGCTGTTGGACTGAGTATTTGCCCCCCCTGGCTGTGGGACTGACTGAAAATATTACCTCCACTTGTACTACGTACATGGTTGGTAATAAGTCTACAAGAGTAAACTGAAAAATACAACTGGGGGAGGGGTAGTCAGTCCCAGCCAGGGGGAGGGGTAGTCAGTCCCAGCCAGAGGGGGGGGTAGTCAGTCCC
>JBCAUG010407576.1:0-16235 GCA_038406175.1 Haplosyllis leylae
GACCTGGCGGACACTCAATTCTGACTGGGGTTGAGTTTTACTACACAAACCAAGACAGTGTAAATATTGGTGACACATCACAAAGGTTTCTTTCAAGGAAAAGGGAATCCTATCTCAAAAGGGGTGGACGACCAGTGTCACCAGTACAAAAATACTCCCCTTCCTTGAATCAATGCGAAACAGCTCTGAAGGAGAGTGAGGAAGTCGTAAGATCCTTTGAACCTGAGGCTCAAGGGTAGGGTAGGTTTGCAGTAGTAAAAATGGACCGGTGTCAAAATGGGAATTCTGTTTCAGCACGCCACACCAGAGACCATTTGAATTTACATTTGAAACTAGTAAACAAAATACAGGAACTTAACAGATAATTTCAAACCTGAGCAAGAGATGTTCACTGTGTCGTATCCACATGCTCGCAGACTGCCGTTTGCTGAAATAAATAGGTAATCTGCCAGTGGAACCTTTTTTCAAAGTAACATAAACATTTGAACTGGACTATTTGCAGGTGCAACTATATTCTTAACACATTCGTCTTCATGCAGGCGAAATAAATCAGAATTGACGGATAATCGTTTGTTGTGGATTTTATAACAAAACATTAGGAGATTTCTTTTGAATCAAGAGGCAGGGCAAACAAATAAGTTGCACCCAATAGAAATGCTTTGTTCCGACACACTTTCTTTGTATGACCATATATAAAGGAACTTTAATAAAAGATAACGCTCATTTGTTTACATGTAACCTTGCTTACGCGACTTCACTATTTCTAGTAGTGAGGTATTTCCTTCACGATGCACTGATTATAAGTCTTTTTTAACTTACCTCTTACTTCCACACGCTCAAAAGTCAAGAATAGCATTATTGTTGTTCCGGCTCGAACCGTCAAGCTTTCAGCGATCATCTTGATCACAAAGTTTGTTACGTTCAAGACGCGATACTGCAAATTATTTTTCTATCGATTTGACGTTTCTGAAAACGGCATTTCTGCCAGAGCTAATGAACATCCTTTTCATTGATATTACATATTTTGATTAATTTATGTAACTGAAGCTCAAATAAATAAACACGATTGGTAACAATATTCATCTATTTTGATCTCATGGATATGGCAAATTCTTTACAATGAGAACCTAGATGTGTGACGTTAAAAGCCTATCGCATCAGAAGCTTTTACATTTTTAAAAATATCAATGGAAAAACAATTCAAAACAGGCCTGTGAATGAAATAATTTCTGGGTGTACCGCATAATAAAATTCTATTGTTAGATAACACCATTTATGATCTTTTGTTGTGAAATTGTCAGCAATATCTAAACAGTCATGCATCCAAGAAAGACACTGATGTATCCGTAGTTTCATATATTGTTTTTGCTCTCCTCAAAGAAAGTAAATTAACAAGAAAGTCCTCCTGCGTGAACGCAAGAGGCATACCGCCCGCTGCGTAGCCGACCTATTTCCGGGGAATCATGTCCCCAAAAACAATTTCAAAAATAAATTTCCAAAAAGACATTTAAAAAAAAATTTAAAAAAGTTTTTCGGGGGGGTGGGGGGTACTCAGCCTGAGTATCCCCCCTGGGACTGAGTACCCCCCGGGACTGAGTATCCCCCTGGGACCAAGTACCCCCCCCAGGACCAAGTACCCCCTGCCCCCCAGGACTGAGTAAACCCCCGGGACCGTGTACCCCCAGACCATAGTATCCCCCCAGGACCAGACCTGAGTACCCCCCTGGGACCGAGTACCCCCCAGGGACCAGACCTCAGTACCCCCCCAGACCGGACCTGAGTACCCCCCGGGGACTGGACCTGAGTACCCCCTCCCCCCAGGACCAGACCTGAGTACCCCCCCTGTGGACAGACAGACTCACGCCTGTGAAAACAGTACCTTCCCGTCGTACTACGTACGCGGGCGGTAAATATGTGATTTTAACTAAATATTTGATTTGCCTATACATACGTTTACACTCATTTCCATCCAAGTACGCGTTTCCTGCGCACTTTTCACACTGCACCTGGTCGGCACTTTCTGAACACTTCACACAATTAGTGATGTCCTGACTGCACGCTATGATTGAACAAAATCACTTACATTACTTTCATCTCCTTATCTTAAAAGAACTTAGCTTGTGTGATAGGTTCGACGGTTAAGTTATTTATAACGTTTGAAGTGCTACACTTATTAATCCAACATAAAAATTAGTTAACCTCGTAACACTCTTGTACTAAATTTTGATGTTTCATGACAACTAGGTTGTTAATAAACTATCAATAATTACGTTTGCAAATATTATTTTGGCCATCCAAGGTTTGATAATAACCCTCAGGACAGGTAAGACAAGCATCCGCATCGTTGCAAGTTTTACATCCACTCCTACAGTCTGAAAGAACATTTTACAACAGGATCAATTGATTCAATTATGAAAAGGCTTGTTGCTGTTTCTGAAGCTTCTTCTGTAATTTATTACACTCAAATTAGCTGCTGATTGCAACAAAATTCGATGTTTCAATTCGTAGAGTCTACATCTGTATATGTCTCTGAAAATTAAATCGAAGTAAGTAATTATTCAAAAACAGCTGAATGAATTAGCCATAATTATTATGTTTGTAATTAACAAATTATTCACATCCATCTGAATGAATTAGCAATAATTTATATGTAATCATTTTTTATGTAATCATTTCTTGCAAGAAAAACAGTCAATGATATTTGTCAACGAAGATCTGTTCAGTGGCACTCAAAGTTTGAAACGCGGCTTCTTTGAGTGATTGTACTTCTTGTATTCACTAAAACCATTACAAATTGATCTGCAATAAGTTTTCTCAAAGCTAGAAACTAACCTCTACATCGAAACGCATCAGCAGCAGCATCCCAAAATTGGTTTTCTGTGCACTGGCATTCAGTTGTACAGGTTGTACATGCTTCATTACATGCTATCGGAAAAAAAAAAGATTTCAAAGACTGTCTTGAGAAGAATTAGTTTAAGTTTGGATTATTTTACTATTTCATGTCAAAGTATATTTGAAACAAAAGATAAAAATACTCTTTTGATCTTAAAAAGATAGATGTTATGCCTTCTACGGAACTTGGGAAAATTTCCTTACATTTGCAATCCCCATTGCTGTCTTTTCTGTACCCTTCAGAGCATGTTACACACACGGTAGGGTCGTCTGGATCACACTCACTGCAAGCCATTGCCGTACATTCTTAAATCAATGAAAAGTTTACATCAAACCTTGATTAACAAACTTCTGATGTATGGCAATCCAAAGTGACATCTATCAACCAAAAACAACAGTAAAACTTCAAGAAATTGGTACAAAAGTCTATACAATGCTCCAAGTATCCGCAGATCACACCAAGGAGAATGCTTCAAACACGTTGACTTTGACTACATCAGAACAAAATACTTGAAGAAAATGATCCAACCTTGTTCTTCATTTATGTTGTCAAATTCTTTAAATTTCTAACTTAACGCTCTCCACGATTTGTTTTGCAATACAAATGTACTTCTTAAGGTAAATCTAAGCAGTCGGAAAGGTGCAAATTTTGGTATTTTCAAAAACAACGTAACATGCGAATCAAAGCTTACTTTGGCAAACTTCGAGGTAATTCCCTGTTCCGCAATGGAAAGACAAGCAGCTGTATCCAGTTCCATCTATTTTGCAGTAGCCACCCCGACATGGGGAACCAATCGCCTCTGTCGAAAGGAGAAGAAAGATGTTTCTTGCACATTTACCTTTACTGGTAATTAAAATGGCTGAAATTGGTGGAGCACCTTATTGTGAGAGTTATTGTTCTCTTCTATTGAATAGTTTTAGCAGTTTATGTAATTTTTCACGCTTTTCTAATGGAAAGCGTAAACTACCAATGTAATTTATCTGAAGTAAACACTACAAAATGACTCGTCCAATGAAACAATATTTTGGGAGAGGAATTAAAAAGAAATTTGAAGATAAATAACAATTGTTCACAAGTGAACATGGTTGAGTAAGACCGATACTACTTCAAACAGAAGGTTGCTAACATACCCATGCATTGTACGTACGTTGCCTGTCCAGAATCATCCGTGCAGGCACTTGATTTACACTTTGTACATTTTTCTTGGTCACCATCTAGCACACATTTGGCACAGTTTGTATCCGTACACGCTGCAATGTATTCATTTTCCTTGGCCAGTGAAAACATAATTCATAACAACTCCTTCACCCTGATAAAATTATTTTTCAAAACTATCTTGCATGTGTTTCTTTGGTTTATATTTCCATTTAAATGCCCTCCTTAAAAAGTGACAAAAAGCAACATGTAAGTTCCCGAAAACTTTCCATTTTTGAAAGTGAATGCT
Organism: Haplosyllis leylae; assembly: GCA_038406175.1. Lineage (NCBI taxonomy): Eukaryota > Metazoa > Annelida > Polychaeta > Phyllodocida > Syllidae > Haplosyllis > Haplosyllis leylae. The sequence continues at coordinate 4,338 of JBCAUG010407576.1, forward strand.
TAACAATGCGTGATGTGACATGGTTCTCAATCTGAAAAAATGTTTAAGCCTAAACCTCCCGGAACTGAACACAGGTTCTTGTGTAATTTACAGGGATGATTCCATAATCAGTATTGGCCGCCAAGAGGGCAATTATCATCTAAGAACATGCACTGAGTTAAAACTGAGGCCCATATTCTTGTATTGTACTGTACAACATTTATTTTCTTACTTATAATTTAATCGGCTGTAAATATGTCACCATTCTCAAGTGGGAGGAAATGGTCAAAATGTTGAAACTTCAGTACTTTAGAGACTTTACAGATGCTGACTTTACGAATTTCTTCAGGATAATTAAGTACTACTAAATATTGAGTATCCTTACCTATACAAGCTCCATCCACCACACGATAACCCTCGTTACACTCAGAGCACTCGCCCACATTGGAACAAGTACGACAATTTGAACATGGCACAACATCTACAATATATAAAATGCAATTATTACCGCCGCGTACGTAGTACGAGGGAAGGTAACAGTTTCAGTTTGTCTGTCCACCACGGGGGGGGGGGGGGTTTACCCAGTTCCCTGGCCCCTGTGGTGGTACTCATTCCCATGGCTGGGGGGTACTCGGTCCCGCAGCCCGAGTACCCCCCCCCGGGATAGGACAGCACCCCGAGCACTTGCTACGCGGCGGGCGGTATGCCTCTTGCGTTCAAGCAGGAGGATTTTCTTGTTTCATTTCACTTTTCATAGTGACATACATCATACATCAGTTTTCCACACTGACCGACTTGTATTTCACTTTTAAAAACACTGCACACGAAATTTAGCAAAATAAAAGTACCTCGGCAAGTAGGTGCATCAGCAGTACTGTCGTCAAACCATCTTCCCGCCGGACATCGATCACACACGGTCCCAGAGGTACAGCTTTCACATCCATTCATGCCACATGCTTTAAAATTTAAGATACAAATTTCCTTATTCAAGGAAAAAGAATTGGATAATTTTAAATTGCACATATTTGAATAATGCAGAAGTTAAAAAAAAGTTTACCTTGACATGATGTTGTTTGTTGATCGAACCACATCCCACCAGGGCACTGTTCACACACATCTGCTCTGTCGCACTTTAAACAGCCGCCCATTTCACATTCTAATAGTAAACAAAAAGCCTTTCGTTGGAAGGCGTACCAATCGCGGCGCCCGTCGCTATGGTGAATTGACGTCCCAGCCCTTCCTGGTGGCGGGGACAATGTCCCTTGCACCATGTGATAACTTCCCATTGCATCATGGGATGGGGAGACCCCCATGGTAAAAAAGAATACCAGTATGCTTTTTGAAAAAAGTTATCAGAAATATTTCTTTTCAAACATAAAGTGAACTTCAAACATTGTGCGATGAGATATTTACCACGACATGAGCTTTCGTCACTATTCCAGTACCAACCATCACCTCGACAGACTGAACACTTCTCCGACGTATCCAGTGTATCAGTACAAGCTGAAAAATAATAGTAAAAGTGAAATAAATTTGCTTGTAGTTGCAATGCTGATGAAACTACAATTGTCTATCCTGTGAAAACTTAACGAAAGATGGAAGGAAAAGTCGCATGTATCTCAATCTTACCATGACATCTGTTCACGGGGTCAGTAACGCCTGCAACGTCCGTGGCTTCGAGGTAGAAATTGGATGCGCATTCTGAACACTCCTCATTTTGTTCAACACAGGCAGTGCAACCATCAGGACAACCTAGTGATTAGAATCAAAATATGAATTGATACCATACACCATAACGTCCAATTTTTTGACAATCTCACAATCATTTTTCACCTTGTTTCAAAAAAGTTGATTTAGGCTATTTTACTTACGCCGACATAAGCCTTCGCTATCCAAATAGTTTGCTGCTTGTGTACCAGAGTAAATGCTACACGTCATACATTCATCCTCTTGGTCCAGCACACAATCTGCATAGTATGTTTTCAATTAACGGTAATACAGTGTATTGCACAAAACAATTTTGAATGAATAAACACTGGTAATAAGCCCTGATGGGTAAGCTTAGGTGTTTATATCCTGAGACCGAATATTTATTTTTAAGGATTGTTCAATTGTCTGAAAACAAATATTGGTGGGCAAAGTAAGGTGCGAAGTTAGATTTGGAATTGGGACAGTCCATTTCTATGACAATAATTTATGGAACATGGAATGAGGAAACCCTGCCATATACAGATCCTCATCAACACTCAAACACATGTAAATGAAATCTTACCCACACATGCACCTACGGAAGGATCCCATATCATACCAGCTACACAAGTATCACAAGTAGCGCCTTGCGTGCAACTCAAACAGTTGTCTGGACATTCTGTTTGAAAAAAATATTTGGCACGATTATATTGATCAGATATTCAATACTAATAACTTCTGTTTACAATCAGCATATTTATTAAATGCAGCCACCGACTTACTATTGCAGGCTGAGCCTCCTTCCCAGATGTAGCCAGCACAACCTCCACACATGTTTTGATTGTTAATGCTAGTGGAACATTCTGTAAATGAAAAAAGCACTTATATTTACGAACTCTGGAACATGGAAGAATTACTACAATAGTTTACAAACTGTATACGGATCATGTCAAAATGGGCTTATCTGTGTCGGAAAAAGCTTAAAAATCAAGTACTTCTTTTTTTTTACTTACCGCCCGCGTACGTAGTACGACGGGAAGGTAATATTTTCAGTTTGTCTGTCTGTCCACTCCCCGTGGCCAAGTCCGGACGTGGGGTGCCCTGGGGTAGCCCTGGTCCCCCACCCCGTGTGTTAGGTCAGGACAGGAGGTGGTGGGGGGGGGTGTGGGGGGGGGGCAGGTTACCCCTCCCCCCCAATGGCCAGGTCAGGATGGGGGTGGCCTGGGGTACCCCCTCCCCCACCCAACCCAACCCTCCCCCGGGATAGGAGAGCAGAGCGAGCCTTTGCTACGCGGCGGGCGGTATGCCTCTTGCGTTCATGCAGGAGGACTTTCTTGTTGTTTTGAAGGACGTCCTGCCTCTTATGACATTTTTCCAACATGCTGTAAGAGTTTCCTTCTACCGAATTTTCTCCCCAAATTTGATGGTCAAAGTTCAATTGGCAATTAACTTCTTTACGTCTCCTTTAGTCAAAGTCATCGTTTTTTGCTTCGTTGAAAATGGGTTAAACGCAGTCCCATTGTGGCTACCTCCCACAAAAAGGGAAATTTTGAATGAACGTAAGTGTAAACAAGGCTCTAATCTTACCCGCGCACGTGGAGCCATCCCATGTTTTTCCCGTCACACACATAGTACAGACCTCATGATTACATTGCACACAATCATCTGGACAGGCTGGAACATATAAAATAATTTGTCAGATGCAAGGCTGCAGGACATATTTCAAAATACGTTTCTTTTAGCTCTTTTAGTTACACTTTACGTACCATAGCACTTTCCTGGGTCATCAGGTTGATTTTCTGGCACCCATAGTCGAAATTCATTATTGGTAGTACACTGCTCACAACGGTTCTCATCATGAATAATTCCGTCCCTGCAATAGTTGTTTCTATCTACAAACAAATTGCTTTAATAAATAAAATATTCACAACTGTTTGCCTTCTACTTTTAAACCATTTCGATAACTTTTAAATACCTTTACATTCACCGCTTTCCCAAAATTTGTCTCGGCATGCTTTACACTGATCTTCTTCTGTTAAGTCCCCGTTGCAATCCACAACTGTAAAATTTATGTTATGATTGTGCGTACAAATCGTTCTGCGTTGCATGTAATTAATCAATATCAACGTATTCTGTAGTAAATATCAGTTAATAATCGTACTTGCACAGGTGGCATCTACAATGGCTGCTCCTGAGCATCGAGAACAAGCTTCTGGGACCAAAGACCCAAGTGTAGTGCAATCCAACTCTAAAAAGATGAGAACAAAATCTTATTCTATTGAAATTTATTTTCAGCAAAATTGCGAAAATAGTTTTGGAGGGGTTATTATTAAATATAAGTATACCATTACACGTTCCGGCAACGAAATAAGTAGCAGGGCAAGTGAGACAGTCATTCAATGTTGTGTAGTCTGATGCGGTTTCACAGCCACTTTGCACTAAATACACAAACACAAATGGAACCGGGTTTTTTTTTATTTGGGAATGGAAATGATTTCTTTTCGCGGAAATCAAGAAACTTAAACAATTTGCTCTTTGCTTACATTCAACGCAGGCACTGCCGTCCCAAGATGCTCTTTCATGCGCGCAGGCGCGACACACGTCCTCCGAGGTTACTGTTGACAAATCTAATGTGGAGCAATCGACGGCTAAAATATTAAAAGTATGGTCTCTAAGAAATACAAAAACACATAGAGAACATGGGTTTCTCTCTTGCAGTAATTGTCTAATCTTTGTAGATATTTACTGGTTTTAAATAGGAATTTAAAAGACAGATGTAGTTTGAAGATTTTGGTATCGACTCAAACTTACTTCGACATGAACCGTCCCAGTAACGTTCACGACATGCTTCACATGGCACTTCAGTAGAAGGAGGGCCATCACAATCCACGGCTACCAAATAGTAAAATAATTATAAGTTACTGATATATAATACGATTATATCGAGTGATTCAGAATAAAGTTGCACACAACCTTCGCACTGGTTGTTGTTCCAAACTTTGACAAATCTCCTACAGGCTCTGCAGGCTTGCTCGTTGTCCAACGCTTGTCCATCACACGAGTAGACTGAAATACAAATTGCAATTAACACACTTACCAATGATGTTTGTCTTAAATAATTGTCTGTAGTAGGTTTTAACAATTTTGGTTTTTTCGCTTCATAAATATTATCCAGATTTTACACAGAAATACACAGTGTTGACAAACGCAAAAGATATTGTGTAAAAAGTAGTTGCTCTAAAATGTCTCCAGGTAGAGTTTTTCAGCTTGAAACCTATACAAGTTTTACTGGACGAACTAGAACAGTGCATCAACTTCTTATGGTAAAAACCGATCGTCTCACAGTCCGTACCTGCACATGTCGTGCCATCCCACGACGTTTCTCCCATATCTCTCATACCACAGGCATAACAATGGTCTGCATCACTCACAGTACTGAGATCATTACATTCAGTGGAGATATCGTCACAGGAACCCGCGCCACTATTGCCAGAGGCATCCCAAAGCTTTCCTGGGCAGTTATGACACCAATGAATGTTATCAATGGTTACGCTTCCATCGCAAGCATCGACTGAAAAACAGATAAAAAATGTACTTATCGGAATTTTTAGATTGTGAAATTTTGGACTTATTTTTTGACTACATACTTTGATGTTGGCGACTTTTTACCAGAGGTAGGTAAGTGGGCTGTTTGTAGGATGTGAACTTTTTTTTGAAGAGAGACTGATGCCTTTAGCCACGTACAGCAATAATTCAGGGTTAAATATTGTGAAATGATTCAATATTGATATTAAAAAGGACAAATGCGTTGTGCACATATATGTCGATTGGAATACGATAATTCGGATTCCTATGTATAGATACAATGATATATAAAATATTGTCAGCTATAGTTGCGATGTGTATTTAAGGCCTTACGGGGTCGTATATCATATTATTTGTAACCAAGGGCTTACCACATTGACCACTTATCCACCATTTGCCCACACAGTACTGGCAGGTGTCCTCATCAGCATTTTCACAGTCAACTCCTACAAATTGGTGATATTGAAATTCCTCTCCTTCTATTTCAATCACTATTTTAGTCTTAAAAACGTGGGTATTGACCTCGGAAGGCTACGTACTGCACATTACGTACTCCAATAATATTTATTTGATGTGGGGTTTGCAATTCTTTTACATTATGTCAAATAAATAACTGATATAAAATTCTTTTGATTTTACCTTTGCATATACTATCGGTTGAATCCCATCTGTGAGCACTGCATGCTGAACACAAGTGATCAGTATCAATTGATGCATCACATTCTCTTCTGGCTACAGTTTAGGAGAAAAATATAACCCCAAAATTTTACTTTGCTGATATTATGTCTTTTTCAAAAGAATTTACATGCAAGAAAAAGTACTTAATTACGAATGAGAGAATTTTGAAAATAGTACTTAATAACGAATGAGAGAATTTTGAAAATAGTGTAAACTCCTCTGTGTTGAAGGGTTCGGTTTGAGAATAATCTACTTTTTCAAAAAAACACAAAAATCTGAAGCTCTTTACAATTTCTTTTTGAGAAATTTATATTTTCCGAAGAAACAAACGTTTGTAGTTAAAAGTTGCCTTATAAAAAAATACCTAAAACTCGACAGTAAGGTTCTCTCCAATACTTTTCACTGCATGACTCGCAATGTGCTTGGTCTGTTATTTGATCTGCAGCCTGGGCGCAATCTAAAATAAACCAAAAATTGTATTATTATTACATGAAATGCCGCAGAGTATCTTTTGCTGATAATGTTTAAATGACTTGCCTTTAAGAAAAAGACTGAACATGTTGTACTTACTCGAGTCGGCACAACCCGTCCCATCCCAATATTTCTCTGGACAAACACCACATTCTGCCTCTGCGATAGCGCTGATTTCGCGACTGCAGTCCACGACTGGTGCGCAAAAGAAAAGTACAAAATAAAATATCACAAATTGCATTTCTTTGTTATTGTCCAAGTAGTAAAGTTTATCTGGTCTCATTTGCACAAACGCGCTACCAACAATAACGTTTCATGATTGTAGTTATGACACTTATTTAATTACTATTTGTTTGTCGTTGCAAAACTCTAAATTCACCTGCACAAACTCCTGGGGCATAGTAATGTCCAGTATTCTCTTCTTTGCAATATTCACACTTTTCACTCGTCGACAAATCATCCAATACAATAGGTGAAGGACACTCTATTAATTACATGAAATTACATTAACTGAAAGAAAATGGGTACCGAACCATCCTGAATGAGTCAAAATCGTTTGAAAAATTATTGGTCAAATGGTACCGTACAAATTGCAGTAATTCATTTTTCATCACAATATGTTCACATACTTTACGAAGTAATAAAAATTCATAAACCTTCGCATCTCACAATTTCATCCGTTGGGTCGTCATCCACTACGTACCGACCGCACTTATGGCAGTCGTCCATCTTGCTGGTTCTTCCTTCTGGTGTGCTTAGATCATGGTGTGAATTCCAGTCGCCACCAACCACTGAGATACTATCGCACGCTGTTGACATTGAAAGTTCAGGTTTACAATATCTGAGTCAGTGACAGTATTCAAAGCAATGTTAATTTTCACTCTTCCACCACTTTCTGATGTTATGGGTGGTGGTTCGCACAACTGCGAGATTTTGTAGCTCCATGGATTGATGGCAATAGGAGAATCGAGAACGAAAACACTCTCAAACAAGAGAGGCCTCCTACGGGAAACCGCACCAGGCGTACCGCCCGCAGCGTAACCTGTCCGGGGGGGGGGGGGGTCCCCCCCTTCCTTTCCTGTGGGGGGGGTGGCACTCCCTGTCCTGTCCTGACTGTGTGTGTGTGTGGGGCGGGGTGTACCCCCTGTCCTGTCCTGTCCTGACCGGGGGAGGGGGCTACTCTAGTTCTTCTTGGCCAGGGGGTACCCCTGTCCTGGGGTACCCCCCACCTGGGACTAGGGTACCCCCCAGCCAAGAAGGACAGGGGTAACCCCCCCTACCCATAGGACTCACGCCACCAGGAGATGCGTTGAGGATTAGATAACGTAATGCAAGAGACCTCATCAAAGCAATAATAATGGAGAACCATAAGCCCTCGACAGTCTAAGAAATTGCTCATCAGCTGGCTGGTGCTGGGGTAGCCCCCGCCCCCAGTCAGGACAGGACAGGACAGGGGACAGGAAGGTACCCCTCCCCCCCAGAAAGGACATGGGACCAGAGACCAGAGAAAGAACCGGGGACTTGGGTACCCCCAGAAAGGACATGGGACCAGAGACCAGAGAAAGAACCTGGGACTGGGGTATCCCCCAGTGGTGGACAAAGTGAAAACATTACCTTCCCCATTCCTTGGGAATGCGGGCGGTAAATATTCTCACGGATTAAGATCCGTTAACTTTGAGAATCCGAGTACAGGCATATGACGGGCCCAATTTCAAATATTTCACACATAACTGTGTAACTATTCCGTAAAAGTTACCAAATGGTAAGCGTCGCTTGCAGCTAAAATAGTTCTTGAATGAATTTTGACAACTGCTATCTATGAATTGTGGAAGTAAAACCTAAGAGGGAAAAGCTGTTGACGACAGCAAGGCTTACTAATACAACTATGTTGCACTCCAGCTCTGATATCATTACTGTCCCGTGTATCAACTACGTAACCGTCTACAGCTTCATCACACGTGTCAGAATCTGTACAGGAGTCGCAGTTATCCATGCAGTCTAAATATAAATATAAATATTGACCGTATTAACTTGCAGAACGTTTACTAACGTGAAGTTAAGTAACTACGGTCAACACTACAATTAATCGAATGAAAAGTTCACATACAGCTACAAAACTGCCTAGTTTCGTCGAAATATCTGCCTCTTCCATTTTCCAGATGACACAAGTCACAGTTTCCAGTGGTGTATGTTGGGCATTCTGGCGTTAATAGATAAACGCGAAATCTCAGATTAGGACTTGTACTTGAATTTAAACAGGCACAAATGACATATTATATTGTTTAGAAATACCTTACCGTAACAAGTATCGTCGGATATTCTGCGACGATATCCTGCTTCACAAGCACTACATCCAGTATTATCCTCATACTCCGCACAATTTTGCGCAGCTAAATGTGGACAGAAGGTTATGCACAAGAAAATGTTCTTTATTTATTGTCCGATGTCACGACTTCTATGGTTGTGGAATTGAGCTAGTGGATAGTTTAAACAACTTTAACAATTCACTGAGGTTTGACTTGTTTGTAATATTATCCCAGTACATGCTTTCTAGGGGAAAATTTGTATTTCAAGCACCTCTATGTACTCACACAAGCATGCGGATCCATCTTGGCTGACAAAGTACCCATCATCGCACTCCTCGCACGTGTCTCCGTCACTGCACTCAGCACAATGTGGGAGACAGTCTAAAGTACATCACACAGCAATAAAATTAAAAGTTATCATCCTTCAAATAGTCCCGTTTGCTACGCAATCGCTTCCACCGGGACAAGCTGCAAGATGCGTAAAACATGTTTGTACAGTGTGTAAATAATTTTCAAAATTAGAACGTTGGAAAGAAGGTAAGCAAAATCTTAATTCGAATACACAGCATATATACTAAAACAAAACATTTACGTTGGCATTCTCCTCCATCTAAATAGAAGCCGTTTCCGCATGTTGTGCACTTGCTGCTGTCATCACACTCCAAACAGTTGCCGCCACAGGCTGTGATAAAGAAAATAAACTTCAAATGTATTCGGCAAATTTGAAGAGAATATCAACTCCAAAGCCTCTACCAAAAATGACATCTAAGTCAGCAAAAACATTATTACAACAACATTTGGTTCTAAAATTTGATACCTTGGCACGTGTACTCGCTGGTCTCAAAATAACCCTCCTGGCATTTTGTACAATCTGGTTCATAGTGCGGTTTCTCCGGTTTGTCGCATTCTGCACAATGCATGGCGCAGGCTGCGAAATAAACCGCACTTTTGAATTTTATGATTTCTTAGTGTTAACACTAGCAACTTCAAAATGTGACATAACGAATGTAGGTTTACAACTGTAAGTTCACCTCCACAGTTTTTGTCGTTGTCAACGTAGAACCCCTCTCCACATGTTGCACATTCCGTGGCTCCTCCGGCTGATGTTTCCATGCACGAATCGCAATTATTCGGGCAGCCTACGTATTTCCATTATCGAATAAGACAATTCCAAACAGTAATGGGGCACTTTTAAAGTGTTATAAAATGTTAAAATATGTGATATTCCTGGCTTGTCAAATTGTTTTTACAATTTTTGAGTATCTTCCGAAGTGAAATTAGGAGACTAATAATTCTTGAGACAAAATGCATTAGGATTAATTCCCTATTTCTAGCGGCAGATAGACACACAACCTGTGAGACCTAAATGATCAATAACACGCTGACCTAAATTAACATTATTTATTGGAGTTAAGCATCTGTAAGTCTGAATGCAAGTTTAAAAAGAAAATATTGTTAAAACTTACGCATGCATTTCGATTGGTCCCTTGAGAGCACTGTGTCCGGAGCGCACCCGTATTCACTGCAAATGGGACTAGGGTCCTGGCAGGTATTACAGTTTTCAACCCGGGTCGCATCACAAGCTTCGAATAAAATCATCAACTTGAAAAACATCGATAACTTTGAATTGAATAGTTGTTTCATAGACCACGAACGAAAATATTTGGTCTTTTTGATTCATGACAATTATCTGTGGCAAACCGATAATATCGCACATGCAGCTATGCTCATAATAAGATTCTTCAAAAAGTATTAAGACCCGTTACTTAACATTGACTATGTTTCTCTTTTTAATCCTATGATAACAGGGCTCTTACTTCCTTCATATATTGTAGCGCACGTTATCGATATTGTTAATACAAATGCCACGATCACACAACAGAGCCACTTCCTCATCCTGTAATTTTTATTTCTGATGTCTTGAACTTTGTGTTTCCTTTTCTCCTGTACCAAGGGATTAAAAGCCCCAAAAAGTTAAATTAAAATAACGGCAAAAACATTAATATTGACAATTTCCACGAAAACCTGTGGTGCATATATCCTCGAACGAGTCGTAAAATTTATGAACAATGTTTTCATTCGAAAATCCTCTCTGGTAGATTAAGGTAAGGAATTGAATTAATCTATTCTTCGCTTACCTCTTTTTCGCAGAGTTTTGTTTTCTTCTCACTTTCCCTTTTTCTCTTCTCAAACAAAATAGCGCAAAAGGAGCTTTATATTCCAGCGAAATTCTAAACGTTTTCAAAGCCATATCCACAACAAACAAGTGTACAGTTTCCAATTATGTATTTACTTGAGAAACAAGATCTGTAAAAAAGAGTGAAAATATCTTGATTCTTTGTAAAAAATTAAGTACTAATCAATTTTCTTGGGTATTATATTTCGGATTCCCAACCAATTACCACAAACTGCCACAATATTCGATGTCGTTCCGATTATTTTTTCTGCTATCTTGGTTGAATTACTAAAACATATGTACATTTAAGTTTTATTTTATTGACACTAGATTCCAGAAACATTATTCGCCATGGAGATTATAATACTATGATAAGGAACATGCAAATCAGTCACAGATGAGTCACATAATGTAACCTTTGCTCCACAAAGAATTTATAGCCAACTAGAGAGGCACTGAAGTTTAGTTACTTATCCTATGGCATGAATATGTGGAAGCTATACCAAAACCCTCATGCCATCATGTATGTCACGCGCGTATACATGTCCGAATGGGACTCGATATCGCCAAGGTTTGAGGCCCAAAACTGACTGCCCAAAACTGACTACTAAGCCTAAGGAACACCAACAAGTGTGTTCAAAACTACAGATGTTTCCTTTTATCTAAAAATAGCCTTGTGGTGGGCTGAGGTCAGTTGCGGATCCAGGATTTGGTCAAGCGCGGTGGGGTGGGGGATGTCGTGGGGTCATAAAGACATGGACACGGTCATTGAGTGCGTGAATGATGGTTTATTGGCAGGGCAACAAGTTGTACATAACTCAGATAGATTTACTGAAGTGCCCGCTCTAGGCTGGGCCGTGGTTTCACTGCTGGCATCATATTCTGTCGATATTTCACTTTGGGAGGGTGTGCAGGTCCTGAAAGAACTGAATTTATGGTTATTGTTGTTATTGTGACTGTATATTTCACTTCGGGAGGATGTGCTGGTCCTGCAAGAACTTTGGTCATTGCTGG
>JBCAUG010407687.1:0-16232 GCA_038406175.1 Haplosyllis leylae
AATGTCAACAGTTCAATTACTTTGGGATCGTCTGGGTTGTCCAGCAGATTCTTTGCACTCCATTAGTCCCAGCAGACGCTAATTTTACCAGTTTAAACTGTAAGTATTATGCTTCTTGCTCCTAGACGTCTGTAGATTGGTGAATGAACGATGGGTGGAAACTTCCTGCATGTTCATCAGCAAAGTGGTCAATTAAAACTGATGAAAATAACACCAATGGCTTAATAACACTTTAATACAGGTAGAAAACGAGCATAAATCTGCGGATACTCCTAAAATGTAGAGGAGAAGAAAAAGTAGTTGTAGCCAACAGTGAACATCAAAACTACATCCCTTAGATATTGTGTCTGACGCGTAATAACTGATCCAACACGTCCTTCTGATGAAAGGTTTAGGTGGAAACATGTTTTTGGTGCTTACGTGTTTGGTGTCTATGTTAGTATTACTTCACATGTTCTTTAGAGGTACTCTGTATGTCCAACTGAACAAGTGGTCAAGAATGATCATTTTATCAAAAAAACCTCTGGTTTTGAAATTGCACCCTACTTAAAGTGGCTCTAACTGCTGTCAAAATGTCTCTCTTTGAACTGCAATGTCAGCAACTTCAACCAAACCCGTGCACTATCCGCATTACAATAAGGTAATGGGTCACTCCTCTTACAATTCAATTTCCGTACTTGGTTCTTTTATTTGAGTTTCAGTTTTTGTTTCCTTTACTGTTTCTAATCCAGAGTATCATTGAATTCGTTACACCCAAATGTACTGTAAACATGTAATTTTACAATGTAATTGTAAACATGTAATTGCACCAAATTCACTTTTGAATTTCTTTTTGATGGTTGTTTGTGATCATTACGCCACCAACTGAGACATACTTTTTGATTTTGGAGGATGAAATGTGTTTTTCCAAAAAAGCATTTGAAAACTGATGTTCTTACAAACACACAATGGTTTGCCAATAACAATTTTCACAAACTCTTGACAATACAAGAATGCCAACATTGCCAACTTCGTTTTAGTTCTGCCATTCAAAATCAACTCATCGAATTAAAAGCGTGTTCATGGAATGTCATTCTCATATACTCCTTGATTTTTAATTATACATTTACTAACATCGATTAGTACAAGAAGAGAAAAAAACTGTTAAGATATGAGAATACAAAGTTTGCAATAATGCCAATATTGCCAATTCTGTGCGTTTCTGAAAACTTTGAATGTTATCTAAAATTGGTGCTCAATGACACTTCGGGTCCAAAATGACTGACCAACCATTGCGCACCTTAATCCAACTGTATGGGGACATCACTGGTGAACTAATGGAAGTTTCCTCTTTCCGCATTCAGTGAAGGTTTGTCTTTGGATATTAAGCAGCCGATAAACAGTAGAATCATGTTCATCCCATTGCTTTGTGGTAATGTCATCACGTAAATTTTTCATCAAAAAGACATCAGAATGGAAAGAAATACAAGGACCTGTTCTTGTATCTAGTTTCATGCAATTTTGAAGCATCTCACGCGAGAATAAAAAATGTCTAATTTCCAGAGTGAATCGAGAGGTTTGCCTTTTGAGTAGATACCTATGTAAAGTAATGCATCAAGCTTCCTGTTTTCAAATAGATGAATTGTGAATTTGCTGTTGGTGGTGTGTTCCAGCTTGCTGCATTCATCAAACATTGCCTCACTTCGGTTGTCATAATGTTCTGATTTTCAGTCACGCTCCCATCTTCTCAGAAATCTTTCGTTCTCTTATTTTCCCCTGTAAGATTATCGTGTTGGCGGCACCTAGGTTACCCTGATAACCAAACTGCCCACTGAACAAATGAGGAACACTGCCGAAACATCCCTCGGATCGTTATTTACGCAAGAAATGGCTTGATTTTATCATTTATTGGTTTTCTGATTTATGGATATTATCTATCGGGCTTTTTGGCTGTTTTTCAAAGTTCATAAATGGAGTCCTTTGTTTATAATGATTGACAAGACTTCGAAGATAGTTTTAGGATAGGGAACTAGGGAACAAACCATTACTTATGACTCTATCTACTGTGTGATGAATGTCTTGTTCCCGTCGCTGTTCATGCTGGAGCATTGTTTGACTCCAATCACTTTTTGCCGTGATTTAAAGATTATAAAACTAATCAGTAGATATATTGTTATGTGGCGCACAGGAGAATTAGGTAACGAGTAAATGCAAGAGAAAATCAGCCACCCAATTTGTGCACTTATGAATATTTGGTTTTGGTGAAGCGGTGTTCTTACAGAAATCAGCATTTAACTACCCTCTTTGTGTGGTTGTATGCAGATGGCTTGTTTCTAACTTCTTGCTGCATGCCTCTATCTTCAGTTGATACGAATGAATTGAAGCAATTAAAGCATGTTTAGTTAAACGTCATTCAACCTTCTTGAGTTGTCCTTGCTTTTCAAATGATTTGTAATTTAAGTGAAGTTGGGCTAATTGAAGCAATTAAACATTTGTTTCATTGATTCACTGTGCTTAAGAACAACACGTTAAACTCTGCAGCTGCTTGGAAAACACGAACAATTACTTCCACCTAATTTAACGGCTACAAGGAGATCTGGTACATTTGGCAGGACCATAGTACAACAGCTCTGGATCTATTGGACTGCATTTTGTACCTGTGTTGCTTTCATCTAGCACGCAAAGAACAGTCAATGACTGCTTGGAACACACCAGTACTAAACCCCTGGACGTCGTGTACACCGCAAAAATGGCACCCCAAAACATTGTGTTGCATTGTTTCAGTCCTCTGCAGCACAATTTGGTACAGTCACTTGGCAATAGCTTCCGTAGTACCTTTCCATTAACTACAATGTACTGCCATAGGGACCAAGAAAAACACACTTATGTAAGACACTGTACATGCAGACAACAAGGCCTTGGCCTTCGATTAAACTGGCAAAAGCTTATTGCGTTGCCCAAAGTGATTGATGTTTCATCAACAGAAATGTTATTGATACAATGTAATTCATCGATCTGGTCCAATTCATTTGCTTCGTGTTTTGAGTCATTGATCCTGATTTGATGTTTGTAAGAATCACATCAAATGTTTCATGTTCCTGTGATCGTGCATGCATGTCAGTAGCTAGGAAATATGTACATACTAATTTTGAAGAATATCTGCATGACATACATAAAGGAAACGGTGATAGAGTTTTGGCTTTTCACGGAATTGAGGAATCTGTCTTCTTTTTGGAAAGTGAAATTGCGATAGGTAGATCTGTGTGTTTCAAATATTTCCATAATTTACAGCGCAAAGTTCGTTAATGTAAAAACACAGCAGAGGTGATGAAATAAGGCCGAATCGCAGAGATTTCTGAACCAAGCTATTTCTCATAAAGTTTCCATTAACACAGATAATTTTGCTTTACTTGAGGGCAGTCTTTTCTTGTAAAATTTGCCTTTTGGTACAGAGCTCTGTCTATTTCTCAGAATGTAACCACAATGCAACTGACAAACACGTCAAATTCCTTATAGAATTAAACCAGTTTTTGTAGGAAGACCAAGTGTACGATGTAGTGTCGTGTAAAATTGAAGCACCACATAAGACATTGGTTGAATGAATTTGGAAATTATAATAAATTTGGAAATTATAATACACTGTTTACCTTGTTTGCTTTCCATTATAACGAAATGTTTTCACCAATGAACAAAATACGGCGGACATTACATTGCGTATTACATCAATACCTCTCCAGCTACCACAAGATCTCTTCAATTCCGCGACGTCTACATCCTGATTAGACTAAAAGAGGGTGTGATACTACTATCTACTACGGATTCCCTCTGATGCTAAATGAGTTAGAGTCGATGGCTTGTAGAATGTGTTTCTTCTTCTGTTTTCCGTGTTATATGTGTTGCATGATAGAGACTGTGTGGAAAGGTTCTGGGTGTGTACTGCATGAAGAACACCTTGCGCACTTTTACAAAAAGGGAACTCAAGGAAAATATATAGTTTCAGCTGATATACGAAAGAATAAACTATTGAATTCTAGTTTTGCAAGTAATTTCCTTGATATTTTTTTTTACATTTTATTAGATTATAATTTATGTATCCAACTTGTTCCAAAGCTCCAAATTTATTTTGATGCTGCAGCACCCTGCCAGAAGAATATCCAATTCTGACTGGTTCGTAAATAGTTTTACAATTGGAAGTAGGCCCTCCTTCCTGGCCAGTCCTTCCTGACTAGTCCTTCCTGGGGATCCATCACCATAATAGGTGGGAGTAGGGATAAATCCTCTCCCTTATCATAGGATAAGATACCAGTGCAAAATTGGATTGAGATCCCCTACCCCCACCCCCTGTTAACAGAACAGAGACACGACTGAAAACATTAGCTTCCCTCGTAATATGTGTGCGGGAGGTAATAAGCATTTCAGTCTTTACTTTGCTATTAGCATGTGTAACGACTCTTCAAAAGAAATACTTAAACTTTTGCAGCCTCGAACTACAAAACTTAAATTTTTGTTTAATTTTGACCACGTTTCTAAAGCATGACTATTCCAGATTGCATTATTATGTAATGTTTACAAGTTCTGGATGGTTCGTGCACTATCTGTTTGCCCAGTGGCAACAATGAAGATAAAATGTCAACAGTTCAATTACTTTGGGATCGTCTGGGTTGTCCAGCAGATTCTTTGCACTCCATTAGTCCCAGCAGACACTAATTATGCCAGTTTAATCTGTAGCTAGTTTCGTCCATTTCCAGACGCAGATTCTGGAGTTAAATTTGCCGTTGCTGCAACGCACATTAGCGATTAGGCCTTGTTGACACAATGGAATTGACAGTCGAAGATAACTTTTATATCAAATGAAGAGACAAGAAAAAAACACAGCTGACTAAATTAGTAACAGAGCAAAATGGAAGCAATGAAATGTGACCGGGAATTTCTATCATTCCGACCCAAGAGAAATAAAGTATTCAAAAATACTTACAATATTCTCGGTTTGAACTTTGAAGGGATTATGTATGTTCTGTCGTAATGTCCCTCAGTATGTAGATATAAGCGTTCAAGTCTTTTCAAAAATAAAAATCACCCGGAATATAACAGAAATTTAAATCGTCCGACAGACCAAGTTTAGCGGTTGATAAAGGATGTTTGTTTGCAATTTTACAATGGGGTGAAGGTGGTTTCAAAAGAGTTAACTTGGATTTTGAGCAATTTTATTGTTGGTAAACTGGATGTTGTCTAAAAGCAGAACCATTAATGTTCATGCGAATTGACGATGTGTTTCAAATGGGCCAAACCCAAAAGTGAATCAATTTTATCTTTCCAATATGATAATGTTGAGAACTATTTCCATCGAGTTCTTCCAGTTCTCTTATCTTTCAAAATTTTATTCTCCATGTTCGTTTCCGCGTCAGGAAAAAGTTTATAACATTTGGAAAACCAGATCTATTCTGCCAATTATTGCAGCTTTGCACACCAGTCTGAGCAATAGGCCACTAATTGAGTCTGACCGAAATGTAGTGAACAACATTCTCCATCAATGTACCAGACACTAATTATGCCAGATGACATCTAAATGCTGCCTTTACCATAGAAGATCGTTATTTGAACTTGATTGGATTAGAATTGAAGTAGTACAGTGCAAAGTAGGGCAATTAATTCATTGCTTCTAGTGGTCAGAACCTCATGTTTTTGTCCTCGGTTTCTATGATCATCTTCTAAGTCTCTGTCTGGTTTCTGAATGTTAAGTCTTTGTACGAACCTCTCGTTGAATTGGCCAATTCTTGAAAACGGTTAGTTTTTTTATCTCCAAATAGGCGGGGCTTCTTCAAAAATGGTACTCTCAATTGTGATGATAAAGATGAATTTGATATGTTTGAGAATGTTAATTATCATTGAATTTGTATTTTATGCATTCCTTTTCCTTCTACCCAGTGAAACAATATCTAGGTCATATCAATCAACACCTTGAATTGCTGTTTCACTGAGTAAGTCCTTCGGCTCTTCGGCCATTTAAAATCAATTTGAACACCACTTAATTGGAAATGGTAACGGACTTTTTTCACGAGGGACCTTGAACAGAACAGAACAGAAACAGAAATTGATCAAGATATACCCATATGTTTTGCAGCCAAGAATATCGAATCGTATATTACGCATCTGATGACTTTTGATTTAGTGATCGCTTTACACATTGATTCAGGTTTTTAAAATGCATTTGCGTCTCTAAAAGTTCACTAAATTTGCGTACGAAAAGACTGATCCAGTGCAGGGTACAACACATGCCTAAGCACGCACAGGGAGGGCTCCACCCACACCCTATAGCCGAACCGGACCAGCCTATAGCTGTCCAGGATACACCCATATATATAAAGTGCACTGCTAGTAGAGCCAGAGTAGAATAAATGCACTTTCCTACGACTCCGAGTTACTCTCTTTTACCTATGGAAGGTACGCCCAACGCGCACCTTACACCAGACTAGTTAACAACAACATTTAATATCAAGAGGCTCTGAACAAATTTTATACGAAAACCTCTTTCATTGCCAAATGGAAACAAATGAAATGCGATCATCAATCACGGTCGGTGACGTTTCGTGAACCAGCAGAGGAATAGCAACAATCTGTAGGACCCATCGTGTTAAGTTACGCACAACCATTACCGGGCTGATAAGGGACTCAGACGTTTCTCACGATAAATCAATTAAAAAGATTCAACCCACAAAGCCCATTTTCGAAATCGCACAAAGTGGATCTATTTTCACTGGTCAGAAGTGTGTTGGCGTCAAACGTGAATATTTTGCCACCTCTATTTTATTATTGCCTGATGGTTCCAAGATTAAGCAAGAAACAATTCAATAATAGATTTACCAGTCTCTTATTTTTATCATAACATTCCTCATGTCTAAATTTGTTTCTTCTGTGACTTCTGGGTTTTAGAGTTCTAATCAGCTACAAATTTTCAAATGATAAATCATTGCAAAAAAAAAAAACACTACAAAATTAGGTTAAATCACAGAAGTCAACAGAACGTCAAACACCTAAACTGCGTTAAGAAGTTATCCATAGACTTCAAGACATTTGACAATTATTTCCTTTAAATTAAAAGTTTTTATATTCTAAACTGAGTGAAGGAACTTCACTGGCGACATCGGGTAGTGCGCCAACGAAAACATTAAGTGTGCAAACTCAAAAGTTATGGACCAGCACAAAACTTCCTGCCTAAACAGGATTTCAACCAATAAGGTGACTTTTTGCCGAATGTCCAACGATCTAGATTTGAGGTCGCAGTTGGTTTATGTCGATTTTCAATATTTACCCCCTTTCTTATCCCTGTCCTTAGAGGTTAAGGTGGATTAATCAATATGGAAGCTGGGCAGATTTTATGTTGCTCTGTTGGGAGACTACCGAGACACATATCAGCTGGAAATCAGTCCAGGATATGTCCCTACAGTTAGAGATAACTCTACACTGGTCAATATTAATTTACATGTACTCAATCAAGAGTAAAGAGGTCGAATGGGTATTGATATTGTACGCCTGCCAAAGAATTCATGCTATTTTGTCGGTTAATTAGTACTTCGATACCCTTTCTCTATTGATGGAAGATTTCTTTAAGTGTCCTCAGCGTGTTTTCGTGATTTATTTTGGCCCACTACATAGTTTCTGAACTTCATCGAACGAACATGAACTTTTTGAATGAGGTCCTAAATCGTGGGTATAACTCAACGAACCCTTCGTTTTCGTACAATGGCGGTGCAAAAAACATGGTCACCCACATCAAATAAATTAATAATAGATTTCCTGTTGTGATTTATTTTCCAATTGTTGATCTTCCATCCTGTTTGGTCATCCCTAGAGAATGATGATATTTTTGGCTTATTTGGAAAAATACTCATTTGGGTCTGCACAATCAAATCTGTTGTTGTTAGAATTTACGCAAATAGGCGACAAACCCGATCAAAAGGGTACACCGGGAAGCGTGGCAAATGACACCTACACGGGGATACGTAGATGTAGAACATCCTCCTCCTACAGCCCTGGACGCAATTACTCGACGATGTGTTTGATACAATAATGTGAAAAGATGATTATGGCTTCCTGTCCATTGTTTGATTTCAAATAACCGCAGCAATAAGTTCTTTATGACAAAGCTCTTCTATGAAAGACGACAAAGCCAAATAAGACATTTGTTGTTTATTGTGTAAAAACGCCCCATAATATTGATGTAATATGAAAAGCGTTAGTCTGTCCTGTGGTTGTATTATGCAATGTATAATGAGAACAGATGCGAAGCAGGTTAATAACGAACCTCAATCACAAATTGTGGCGATTAAGAACATTGTCGTCTGCATATTGTGGGGAGCTACTGCTTACTAATGAAGATATGACGATGACACATTTCCGCAAATATCATTCATTATCATCCAACATTACGCTTAACGACAGAAAATGATAGAGACTAGATTGGTGAATTTCGTGATGTGATGTATAAAACCTGAGAAGAACTTCATGAAATGTCTATTTTATTGTCGAATCAAAATGTTAGTAAAATATTTCGTATGACCGAAATATGAAAGAATTTACGCGATCCCTTTGTATCCGAAATTGCAAACTTAAACAAGAATGCCGTTCGGCTTTTGTCGCAGCATTGTTATGTGTACATTAAAATGTTATCTTCAGTAAGTTATCAATTTCTGACAAGATCAGTTTTAATCAATGTCATCAATTAACATTCAGCAAAATCTTAATCTTAATAACAGTTTGTTTACAATAATACTATATTATAATGATTAAATCTCCTGTAATCTAGATCATGCATTAGAGCCACAAGGCTGAACAGTTGTATTAAATCATGTGCCTGACTATTTGTGAAACACATTTTTATTTCAGGATTCCCTATGACATTCGTGTTTTTCCGTAATTATACAGTGTTGTCAGAATTGACAGATCTGGCATTTTTGTGTTTCTGTTTAAGCTTTATTTTTTCGTACATATCTTAAAATATCAGTTCTTTGAACACATTTTATTAATTACAAGATTGAGTGGCATACCCTACCAAATTTATCAGCGACTATAACAAATTTAACATAGAGAAATTAAGGAAAGAAGTAATTGCCAGATCTGTCAACTTCATGGTGCTGGCAATTTAGGAAAAACTCGATTAATCATTGAATGCATCAGTTTATTGTGATTTTCCCCCTCCAGAAAATAATCCTCACAGATTCGTAAGACACCAGACCTGCTTAGATCCTCCTTTTGGATCAATCAAAGTTTATTTCTGCAGACAGCTTCGGTTCCATTTCTTAACTTTAAATGTCTTCTGATTTTGTGTGTTTTTTATTTCCCTCGCCCATTTTGTGGCCATTGCTTAACAGAAAATCACAAAGAAATGTAAGATGACATGTTTTATTGACTTGGTAAAGGACAGACAGTCCACACGGACAGTGGCAAAGCAAACATAATAACATTCTTATTACCTTATGGGCGATATATTCCGTTCACTGGCCGAGGATTTTTAGACTTCAGAGACAATTCTGAGTTTCGGCTACTCAATGCATATGTAATAAAACATCTTTATCAGTGTCCTTTGTAATGAGTCTCATATTTTGAGCAGAATGCTCAGAAACTGGAAGCGGAACTTCATTTATGCCAAGATATTTATTTACCTCCACATGTAAATTGATAAAACAGATGCGGTTATTCAATTCTATTTACTTTAAGATTTACTTTTGTAAGAAAGATATTCAACTCATGATTCTACAACGTGACTTTCTTTCATTCCACAAAATGACACCCTTACATGAATGTAATCTTTTGCGTAATGGTGTGTATATACTTGCAGTAGGATTAAATTCAAATGTATGTACGAATACTATGCTTCCATTTTTATATATTTCATATTTTCTTCACAATCAGAGTTTTTGACTTCATTGTAGTTTTTATGAAGGCAGTTTTATGGAGGCAAAGTCAGTCTGGTTTTCTATTGAGATTCTGTCTCATAAACACTGATCTATGGCGTTTTCGATTCAACCAAGTTTGGTTGGTTCTTTGATGCAGTGATCACCAAGGCTTCATTTAGTTATTTACAATGCAATCTGGGTTAAGAAATCAAAAATGTATGAATCCTGTGTTTACACATATCACCGAAGATTCAGGTTTTCGGCAAATCTGGTACATCAATGAATAAAATTGTACCAAAATAAGTTTTAACAGTGGAAAAGACCAAATTTCAGATCTGTTCAAGAAGCAATAGAATTGAATTTTGTTTATCATGTAAAATTAGCTGTGTATGAAATTGTTCCAACAAAGGTTTTATCAGTAAGTTGAAGAATTCTCTTCCAGTACATCTGTAAATTCCTTATTGATACTTGCAAACAAATTGGCTTATCACTTCTGAAATTTAACAATAAACAGGACATTTGTCCATGTAGGGGCGATTGTTCTAGTGATTGCTCTGATACTAAATGGAGGCAGAGCCCATGTCGGCTTAATGTTCTGTTTTCCTTTGTGGACAAAGTTGCTCTCCTGTGCCCCTTACATAATATCTTTATTATCTTCCTGTAGACAACTAAAGCATCAGCAATATGTGTAATAAAACGGATGATAGACATCAGTTGGTCATAACATCAAATGGATAGAAGTAAATAGTGAAAAGTTTTATTAGGAAATTAGGAAATGATTCTGTTCTGAAATTAAATGACTTTCTCAAGAAATCCTGTGTATTTCTTTTGGTAAGTCAGACTACTGCGGGCATGGTTGTTCGGCCAAACAAGGTCAATCAGCGTGGTGGGAAAAGGAGGGTAGCATAGGAAAGTACAAAAAGGGCCTGGCGCAGGTTGTTACTCCTGGAGCGCAAAGGAAGCAGAGTGAAATTGTTCATTACTTGATGCACATATTAATCTATTCAACTACCACACCTTGCATGACTCGTCCATGATGTTAACTCGTTGAAGCAGATTCATGAGCTTCTATTTGCATTCATTGTTTTAAATGACAAAGTTTCAAGAATAATTGCAAGAAATATTCCATCAAAACAAAAGAAAAGAAACTTTCTTCCAATTACAGAGTTTCATGTCGTGTGGTTGTTATGACAACCTGAAAGAAATTATGTGTCAAAAATCTGTCATCTGAAAGTGTCATTTCCACAGTTCCAAAGTCACGTGTTTTTACGTACAATACAACCGTACTTTCCGACGTGCAACTGCCCATGAGAACATCTGAGGCGCTATGTGTAAGATGTCCAATCCAATACTGACAGCATAGGGAGGTAGGTGTATCACATAAGACACAAAGCCTTAGCCACTTCATATCAGTAATAAGCTTTTAGGGAATACTTAGGCAACCTAAGAGAGTGATGAAGTGCGCTGTCAAATACTAGGCATGGCGATCAAATGCACTGATAAAGATTCAGTAAATGAAATATTGCTGGAAGTCTTCATGCTTATTTCAGACTATGGTCTCCTTTCAAAATGGCCCTGATGCAGTACTCGTCTGCATGTTTAATATTTCCTCACTGGACAAAACCATAAGGATGGACGAACAGTCACATCAAAGTGAAATAATGAATGTTTTCTGGAAAACAAAAACAAATCACTTCCCTTCTTTCATTGACACATGGAACAACTGACTATCTCCACCAAGAATTTCTGAA
This sequence comes from Haplosyllis leylae, assembly GCA_038406175.1. Lineage (NCBI taxonomy): Eukaryota > Metazoa > Annelida > Polychaeta > Phyllodocida > Syllidae > Haplosyllis > Haplosyllis leylae. Next base: position 11,624 of record JBCAUG010407687.1, read on the forward strand.
ATAGACCCTACACAAAAATATTGCATATGTATTGGAATATAACTTTTCACACAAAAGAAGAAAGTCTCAAACCTCAATGCGTTGGGAAACTTTGATGTTCACTAATGTTACCTTTACCAGAATCACGACGTCAAACCTTTAAAACTAGGAGATGTGAAAAGCGAGAAAGCACCCCATTGACAGTATGCTATTCAAGTAGAATTAGCCTGATTGGTATAATCTACCCAAGCGCACATTTATGGAAACTTCGATTGTGAGTATTCAATGAAGGTAGTTTCATTACGAGGTAATTTACCGTTCTGTGTAATGTAAGAAGCGCGGTGGCTGATTGGGCAGTTCTGAACCAGTGTTGACCCAGTGGGAGATATTAAATTATTCAATCCGCTCAACTGACAGATCCAGTTTCACGGTTTCTTTATTATTTCCTTAATCCAATAAATCATCATGTGATTAGTCGATACATGCAATTTGTTGTTGTTGCAGTGTGGGCAGACCTCGCCGTATTGTACATGTTTCATGATTTACAGTGTCGAGTCGATTGGAAATCATTTCAAGCGTTTGATATTTAGAGTTAATCAAAGCAAAAGACGAACATAAGCCATAATAATCTATTATCTTTCGAACAGAGAGAAATTAGATTGTCTTCAGGATGAAAAACAAACCAGACTTTTCGACTATACACACGCAAAACTTAATGTAATACCACAAATGCCGCAGAAAGTCGTCTTTAATTCGAGAGATTGCAAACCGTTTCCAGGAAGCCTTGTCCGTTCAGACTTTAGAACAATGTCCAGGAAAAGGTTGCACAGGAAAGTCCTATGTGAAATAGTCCTCAAGGCAACCGGTGTTCACTCACCGGATGTGAAGCTCCATGGCCTGTGTTCGGGCAATAAAAGCAATGACATGTTCAATTACAACACACATTGGTAGTCATTCCCCAGTACAGTCACTGCCGAATCAAACAACCGATTCAAGATATTCATATCATTTTCTGGTTAAATTTTAATTGTGTTAATTTCCCCTTTTTGGATCAGTAGTTTTTGTTTAAATAGAAATGAAAATATGTAAAATTAATTAATTTTTAAAGTATGTATCTCTGAATTGTTCTGCATTGCCCCTCTGATTTTATTTAGCCCAAAAACCAGTATACATTTGACACCTGCTGAATTTTAATATTTCAGTTTTTAGACAATATAAAATTCAGCAATGGGGCACTGAACATTTGCAAACAAAACTAGAAATGATGTGTAAATTTTACATATTTTAATCTTTATTTCATGTAAAAATATGTTTGATTAAAGAAGATTTGACATAAATTTGAAATTGATATGAATATCTTCTTTCGTCTCCTCAAACTTTGCGCAAGAGATAAATCTCAACCTGTTACATTTGGTTGTCCTTTCTTTGCTCATGATTTTGAATATTCTGAATAAAAAATTCCTCTCAGGATAATCATTCAAATTCCTAACTTCCTGATCTATTTGAGACACAATCTTCAGTTCTGGGACTTCTACTGAACCAAATTTGACAATCTATACCTTGTGTCACCAACTATTACTTTGCTTTAAGTAACAGGTTGTGTAGAGGGGAGCTAGTTAACTCCCCCTGCTTCTGGGGTCTGCAAAGTATCTAAAATGGCTCAAACAGCACAAACATGCAATGTGGCAGATCCAGGGCAGGGAGCTAGGCTTAGCTCCTCTCAGTAACTGAGAACTTCCTGCTGTTAGCTATATTGGCACTCAACACTCTGATGGTTTTTCTGGAGGTCCTACTTTCATAGGTGTGTGCCTCCTTACTACCAAACCAGCAGCATATCAATGCCACTACACAAAGTAGTCCAAACGTCACTGGGGGAGCTACACAAAGAAGTGGAGATATCTAGCACAAATTTAGGTTATTACAGGTAGAAGGCTACATTGTCTTAGATTGACACTAGTCTCTCATCTCATTCTGATTAGTAGTTCTTCATGTAGACCTGTGGGGGACTGTATAGGAAAATACCCTTACATGTCATGCTCCCATTGGTCCAGGGAATCATGCAATGGTCCTGATTGGCTACCAGGGGTGTGCATGTGATGTTGGAACTCTGATTGGCTAGGGCCTGGGGGTTGCACATGACAGATGCATGCACTCCATGGGGAGTTAAGGAAATTAACTGCTTCACATTGAAGTACATTTTAACCACATTTGGAGCATAAGCACACGGTTTGCATCTGAGTCCCTTGCAATCGCTTGTAGATCTACCTCAACCTGTTACACTTGTTTGAAAGCTTTTCTCTTGTGAATCAGATAATTACAACATCTGGATGATTTATGTTCTTTTAGTTGTACAAGTGGAATTAAATATTCAAAACAATGCTGAGAGGATTATCATACAATTTCCCGTCTTTGCAATGTTATTCTATGCGATCATAATTTATCTAATGATGCTGCATGATAGCAACAAGGCAATAATTTAATGGGACTTCACAATCTCGTATTTTCTTTATTTGTAAAAAATAGTCAACATAAACGTATATCAATAAATCTTCCATGGAGGATAAAAACGATTTGGTAAATATTTCCCAAATACTTGAATAATTTACTAACAGGTCAAAGAGATATATGCCACTTCACAACTCAAAAAGAGGCATGGTCTGAATTAGTTTTTTTTGAATGCTTTGAAGTTTAATGTCAGAGAATGAAACAGCAGGTTACAACTAATCAACTGATCTTTTCTATAAAAGACTATGCTGAATGACTCAGTGGGCTGAATTGCTATTTTGCTGGTTCCTGGTGTCAGTTTAGTGGTTGATCTGGGGAGTGTAGGGAGATCTTGGGACACGGTGGAGGGAGCATTTGGCACTTTTGGGTCAGTGGACTTTATCTACTACTATGAATGGTCGGAATTGGAAATTTGAATGATTTGGAATCTTTAACAGATGATTAGAGTTCCTGTTGGTGCATTCTGTCTACTTTCTGTATGTGCTATGATTATATTTCTTACAGACCGAAGAAAACTACCAAATCTTACAATTTACCAATAAAACGAAAACAGACATTGAAAAAAAGCAACGAAAACTCAGTTTGATCTATTTATTGTAAAAAATAAAACAAAATGCTCTTAAGTTTAAAAAAACAGCTGTCTGGGAAGAATTATTTCCACAACAAAACTAAATTGTGTGAATGACAATGGACACTCTCTGGGCTGAAATTTGTCAAAGGAACTGAACACGTAATAATTTAGAGTGGGCTGAATTTTTTCACAGAACAGAAATTGAAATTAAATAAACACATAATGTGGACACACATTCCGCAGAAAAGTTTCTGAAAAACTCCACACACTTAGTGTTAAGTCTTTCAGAAGGGTGGTGTGGTATAGAGCATAGAGGTATGTATGTTATAATATATTTTAACCAGCATAGTGAATGTAGTGAATTGAAAAACCACAGCTTAGCATATGCTTCCATATTGGAATATTTTACTATTTTTCCTATTTTCATTTTCGAGATAAGATAAAATTTTAACAATTAGCTTTTCTTCAAAAATATGTGGTTGAAGTTAGCACATTATTTCTTGTTTTTAGAGGTAATAACCCTTGTACAAGATGAAATCATCAGCAGTACTATGTGTCCTGGTACTTTTAGTTTCCATGCACTCAGTAAAAGCTGAGACACAGAAAACAGTGAAAGATCTTCAGAGACATTTGGATGTGAGTTTTTTGTGATGTTCTTTTGTGTCTAAATGTAATTTACTCCAATGTATTTTTAGACTCCTGATCACATCACCATACTAAAGCAAGAAAATATATTAGAAATTAATAAATAGGACTATGATATCTACGCCATTGTTTGCTATTTTAGTATTCAGAACATGATTTTGTCAAGCTGGCAGGATTTAATGCTACTTACGCACTTCAAAATGCAATGGTTGACATGAAGGAATCTCTGGAGATTTCTGATGAATTGGTCAATGCTGAACTTATTACTCCTACAGAAGGTTGGTTCTTGATCAGTTTATTTTTGTTAAGCAAATTTACTTGTTCAGAGAAAACACTACTGGATAGCTGAAGGAGAATCTGAAGGAATCTGAAGGAAAGATCATTTGATAAATTTTTTACACAACACCCTTACACAGTAACTGAAAAGGGGAAATAGATTTTATGGATATGTATCTTGAATAATCTTTTTTAAATATATGTTTTGCAAATATTTACATGAATTTTCAATGATATTTCAGTTGTTGCAAAGATGTCGGTAGCTTTCAACAGGGGGCTTTCCCTCACACTTCACATAGCGGAAATAAGACGTTGGATCGAGGTAACTTGGTTTATTATTTCAACAAAGGCTTTTTTACATGAGGCCAGGGTGACTTAGATAGTTAAGGGGATATGCTGTGGCATGCTCAATCATAGGTTTGAGTTCCCCTCCCCCAATGCACGAAGAATAACGGTAAGTATTTGTGGGTTAAAAAGGTTGCAATGCTGACTGCCAAGGAACCAGCTGGTGTCACACCAGAAATTAACTCGAGAAAATGCAGTGCATGTTGACAAAATCAGGGGGGATCAGCGCGGCGGATTGCATGTAAACTAATCAACTTGAATCAAGTTTAGAAACAATAGGAAAATGAG
>JBCAUG010407798.1:0-16231 GCA_038406175.1 Haplosyllis leylae
TAAAAACGTTAACGTTTTGTGAGACGTAGGTGTTTTAAGCGCAAGTAACAGCGCAAGAACTGCTTTTCCCGACACACTCTATGTGTGGTTGTTCGTCGTTTTTATTTCACATGTAAATGGAGTCCGTTGCCTGTGATGTTAGTTTTGATGAGGTTGTATGTCCAAGTGCTTCATGTAACACCCAGTAATACTTTCATTTGAGCGGGCGGTAACAATGAGTCCACACAAGTGTGGTGTAGTTTGAACACAAATATGGCACCATTTTGAAAGGTCCCTCCTAATTTTACTAAAAAAAGATCAACTTTACGTAGTAAGTACAAATTCAATGGCTTTTTCATGATAAAATGTCTGTCTTGAAAATCCTGAGGATGAGTAGATCTATATCTGGCAAAGAATGTGCATTGTTGTTAGTGTTTAGTATTTAGTGTTTAGGCGGACCATACCAAAAGAGGAACTCACCAAAATGTTACGCACCAACTTCCAAGTGCAAAAAGAAAGACAATGTTGACTTATCTTGATAAACACTTGAGGTTTTAGTCTTTGTCAAATGTTCACGAAAGGCTAATTGCGACAGACAAGAGAGATCCTACACTGTTGAATAAGCCGATTTGTCTAAAATTAAAGCATCCTTACCCTGCTGAATAAGCCGCCCAAAATAGGGAGCCAATGGAGCTCATGGTAGACATGTTTTCCGTGTAACCAGCCTCTTTTGTATATGTTATAAGACGTTCATATATGGGAACAATCGACATACTGAAGGCTAAACCCATTACGGCGAGAGACGTGAAATTCAACCACAGTTCCCTGAAAAATTACAACCTGAAGGTCAGAGTTTCTCTGCTGTCTTCGAGCAACTTTAACATAAAATATGCAGTTCAGTTTTATATCAGTGCATATGAAATTAAATTTGATCTAATCAGGGCATCTACATCTAATTCAAAACAACAAAAAAGGAAAAATATGTTCTTGTGGATATAAGTTCATTCATTTCGATATTAGGAACTTACTGATAATCTTGTAGTCCAAACAACGGCGAGGGTCCAAAGAAAAGAAAACAAACTCCGGCAAATAGAAATCCAAAAATCAAAACAGGTAAAGTATTTTCCTGAATTTGTAATAATTATGTAGCGTGTAGTTTTTGGAAGAAACAGTTTGAAAAATAAAATTCGCTTCTGGTACTGAAAAACAAAAACCCACTAATCTGTCCACAAATTTTCCTACTAGAGGAGCAGTGATGGCGTAGGTCATTGCTGGAAGGAGGAAGACGAATCCAACTGCAGTTGCGCTTAATCCAAACTGAAAACAAAAAATTCATACATCAGCCTCACTACAAAAACATACAGTGGAAAAATCAAATTTACATTCTGTCGCCATTTTCCTTACCACCTGCTCCATGTGAGGCTCTAGTGTTGGATCTAGTGATATCCAGGTTGATGCTATACCAATACAACAAACAGTAATGAGGAAAACCCCTTTCAACCGCAAAAGAGAGAAAACAGACACCGTCGACTCTGGGACTCCGTACTTCATTCCTGGCAAAAATATATTGATTTTAAAAAATCCAGAATTTTAAGTGAAAAAATAATTCTTTGAAAATGATACAGAATATTTGGTGTGGCTTCTTAGGTATTTTACTTTTTGTCACGCTATTAGGGCTGTACACTTTCACTTCAACACAAACCTGCTTCTGTCGTCAAGGCAACAGATGACGTTAATCCCAACAAGAAAATAAATATCCCCACGACTAGAAAAGGTAAATAAAAGCCACCGATCTAGGAAGATAATATGAGGAATCTGTATTTGTTTTTTGTCGTAACTATATAAGCAATTTCAGTTTATTTGTCCCTATATCACTAGCAATCATCGCCAAATGTAGTTGCCCATTTAGCCAATGACCTTTGTTGTACCAAGCATTATTGAGAAGTTATTGAACAAAATATCATTATAAATTAATATCTGTGCAAATGATTGGACAGCCGAAAGAGCGGTCACTGCTTGTGATGATTTGATTCTTATTTGTCTGAAGAAAATACACACATCGAACAACACTCCAGCAAGGGCTGGCCCGACCATGAGACCAATGCCAATCAAAGATTCCAAAGTTCCCTGAAAGAGAAATATTTACAAAAAGAGAAATGTTTTATTTTTGGCTAAATTCTCCATAAACTATCCCTTTATCCCTTTAGACAAACAAATAGTGAGAGAGACATTTTACCAGCATGTAAGCAACTTGATCTGGCCATACAATCATCACTATCACAAAAACTGCGGTGTTTGTACACCCCGTTCCCAGAGCTAAGAAAATCCTGACTAGAAAACAAAAGACCACAAACGTTGTGGTCTCTTCAATCCAGGCAAGGAATCTTGAATGTAAAAATATTTAGTTTAAAATTGTGCAAGGAATCTATTGGTATGAATGTAAAATAAATTTAGTTTTATACACATATACCTCAATAAAGGGAGAATGTTCTTATTTAGCATAATGTCCAATTATAATTTGTGTGAACAATTTTGATATTTATTCGTGTTGTTTGATTCCAAACTTCAATGCAATATGGGAAAATACAACTGTGGAAATGCAAAATTTCTGCCCCAAATAATATCTCTCCACTCCACCTTGTCCACCAGCAAATTTTTTGCCGAACATAGCTGTCCTTTATTGTTACAGATCTAATTATGGATCCTCCCTTACAGTGGTGGATCTACAGGTGCTGCAGGCACATAATCTAAGGGTTTTCAGAAAAATTGGAAAATAAAATGTTCATTGGCGGATCTAGGATTTCCAAGAGGGGGACACCAAAACCCGATTCGGGGTGCCAACCTATTATTTGGCCAATTTTTCCCGAAAACTGCATGAAATTGGAGAAAAATTGGGCCAGAAGGGAACCGCGTCCCTCGCACCCACCCCCCCCCCGCCCCACCAAGATCCGCCACTAGTGTTGACATCCCGTGAGGATCGGCGCCCCCACGGGATTATTTTGTTATCCTCCACTAATTAAAAACAATTGAAAACAACTAGAACCTGGTAAAAAATTACCGCCTAAGAATCTAAAACGAAATTGAGCATCTATTTGGCTACTTACCCGAATAATATACAACAACCACTTGTAAATATGGTTCCCCAAAAAAATGTAAATTTGGCTCCGATGTGGGGAATCTACAATTCAGGCAAAAAAAAAACCACCATCTATTAACTACTTTTGATGTGGTTTTCCAAGTCACACTCCTCTTTAAAAAAAACTTTAAGAGGGGTCCAGAATTCTCGACTGGGGCGTCACCCCTTTAAAAATCATAAAAAAAAATCAAAAAAATCATCCAATTTATAACAATCAATCTTAGGATTAAAACAGTTGTTAACATGTATCTATTAATGGATTTAGCAAACATCATGTTGCCTGTGGGCGAAACTGGGACGCTACTCTGGCCTTGTGAAAGCTCATAATCCAAAACTGTAATTTTAAAAAAAGTCTACCACAATTTTTCATGTGGTTTGATCAAAATTTGTGGTTTTGTGACATTTAAAAAAAAACAGATTTTGTAAACTTACCAACTTGCCAAACAAAGGAGCTGAAAAGCACTGAGTAAAAGCAAAAATCCCAAATATCCATCCCTGTAGTGTAGGACCGACGCCTTTCGATGTTGCCTGAATTATAATAGTAGCCAGAATAACAGAAGTTATAACCACCTTTCCAGAAGTTCAGGAAAATCTGAGTATGCCAGTAAATTCAGACTGAAGCATAAGAATGGTTGTCTATCGGATCTTTTTCGATATGTAAAAAAGTCCAGGAAGAATTTTCAGTTCAAACCATGCTTAAATTTAAAAAATATTTCTGGTAGAACAATTTCAAAAACTCTGAATAAGAATTTATTGCCTAGTCAGAATTTCCTGAACTTCTGACAGGGCGAGACCAAGGATATCTGAAAATTAATCACGCAGATCAATACTTACGACCGGGGGAAAAATTGGCGCAATAAGTGCAAGGCACATATTGTTAACAACGTTACTGCAAGCAAGTATTAGAAACACAATTCTTCGCCTATGTTTGCTGAGTGTCTCTGTTGAACTGTCCCCCGATTGATCTGACTGATGTGAGTATGTTACTGACCGTGAGTATCTACGAGAAAGTGACATTGATTCCAATTGACTCGAAGTTCTGTTCAATGTTGGCATGTCTTCTGTCCAAATCCGAGTTTCCTAGCCAAAAATAAATATCTAACAATTGTTAGAATTATTAATGCTTGATATCCTTTTACTGTTCAATATTCCTTTTCAAACCTGTGGGCCAAACATAGTTCACAAAGCGTGCACAGTTTTGAGGACTTGTAACTGCATTCCATAATATTTTGAACCACTTTGGTTTGTTTGTCCCTTCATATCTTATCTGTCGTTTTTGTTTGAATTATTAGCCTTAGATCCTCGTTTACAGTGCATATTCTAGAGAATTTATGGGTACAATACTACTAATTCAAGTTAACTTTATGTTGAAACCATTTCTTTCTTTCGCAATGAAGGTAAAATTTAATCGGGAACATTTATTCCCCAAGGAAGACAAAAGGGATGTTGAAAAGGTGTCCATGTGGTCAATCACTTTTTGTGAGAAAAAGAAAAAATTTTAAAATAAGATAGGCTTTCGTTTTCTCTTGGAAAATCATGAAATCTTGATTTAGTGAGGTCTTCAGTGGCGGATCTATGATGTGGAAAGACCAACTCCAGAAGTAGGGGGGCGCCAACCTATTAGTTGGTCAATTTTTTTCCTAAAAACTGCATGAAAATTAATGAAACTGGACCATTGGACTAGAGGTGGCGCCCCTCATTTGGGATCCACCAACGGTCTTAAAAACATGGAAGAAAGTTATCCATCCTTAAGTTTTTGAACAGATGTCTCATTGTTCAATTCAACTTTTTCAAAATCATTTTGTAAAAAATAATCTTTATTTCACTACAGGTGGATACAATTGGAAACAAGATGTTTGAATGCAATTCGTGTAACAACACGGACACTTGAACCAGACAAACTCATTTCCCTTTGTAATTCTGTTTACTATGTTGCCCTTAAGGTAATTGAATTTAATACATATAATTTGATCAATTAAAGGAATTAAAGGTGCGATTGCTTTGAGCGCCCCGTGCACCTGTGGAGAAATGGTACCAGTCCATGCACTACTTTCATAATGAATTGCAATCAAATGGCACTGCCATCAGGTTATTCATTATGTAGCGATGTAGTACTATTCATAGCCAATAAACCGCTTTCTTGTTAGATTTAAATCATAAATGAAGAGTTTTCAATGTGATGCCAATGAATATTGAGCACTATTTGCTGAAGGCGCATGAATCTGTGACGTCACTTGCCACATTTGTATAAAAAGGAATTTTCCCGTCTGTTCGTCCTTCTCATCCTCACGCATACGGGAACATACATGTGTTGTGTGAACGTTTGGGTCACACAACACCTTTGTTTTAATTTATAAATAAATAAAAATACAAAAAAATTACAAAATAGAAAAAACTTTTCAAAAAAAATTACAAAAGAAGAGAAAATTAGGAGTAGCGGACGTTTCCCAGGGTAAGAAAGTGAAGAAGACAAAACTACAAGAAATATCTGCGACGCCATTTTGGAATTTGAAATATTGCGACACATTATTTATTCACCCAAATTTCTGGTTTGGATTTATCGTTTTGCTGCTCATAAAAATATACAGAAATCAAGATGAATGCTGCTGGTGGACCACCTATGGCCTCCCTCTACGTAGGGGACCTAAATCCAGATATCACCGAGGCCATGTTGTTCGAAAAATTCAGCACAGCAGGCCCAGTTTTATCCATCAGGTACCGACGTTTTCTTGTATGTCCTTTTTGTAGAGGGATGTAGACTACAGAATGGGGAATGTGTGAAGTCTAGCCGTCAGATTTTATGTCTTTCAGCGGAAAATTTCTGGGAAAATCTACGTTACCCGGTAGATTTAGATCTATCTTTAAAAATATTTTACAGGGTATGCAGAGACATGATCACCAGAAGATCACTGGGGTATGCGTACGTTAATTTCCAACAGCCTGCAGACGGTGAGTACCATCTCTTTTGGCAAAATTCAAACGATGCGTTGTGATACTGAATCATACGGAGTTTTCCCCCAAAAGCTTCCTCTTTAAACTAGATGTATTGTTATTCCTCTTTCTAGCCGAAAGAGCTCTGGATACGATGAACTTTGACACAATAAAGGGCCGACCCATCAGAATCATGTGGTCTCAGCGTGATCCGTCATTGCGGAAGTCTGGAGTGGGCAACGTCTTTATCAAAAACTTGGACAAGAGCATCGATAACAAAGCTTTATACGACACATTTTCTGCCTTTGGCAACATCTTATCCTGCAAGGTACTTTATTCATGTTTATGGTAGCTCTGTTTCTGCATCACGAAGAGCTGACTACTAGCAGCTGCCCCGAAGTAGCTTGTTCATGTATGTATGTCCTCTTATTTTCTACGTACAGATCGCCATGGACATGAACGGGTCCAAGGGCTATGGCTTCGTACACTTCGAAACTTGGGAAGCAGCCAAAAACGCCATTGAAAAAGTAAACGGCATGTTGCTGAATGGAAAGAAAGTGTAAGTACATTATGCGTGTTTGGGATTTCTGCAGTAGTCTGGATAACCAATGATAGCTCGAGAAAAACACTGAGGAAGAGGGATTGGTAAATTCATTTGTGGGAATCGGTTATTTACGAACAACAGAGGTTATTTTGGCTCTGGTCGTTCCTAGTATGAAATATAGCATTGCCTAGTGTGTGTACTTGTGGAGACAAGTAGCCGGCCGCCCAGACTATCCGAAGTTTATTATCATCCTGCAGGTATGTGGGTCGTTTCATGTCCCGTAAGGAGCGATTGGAACAGATGGGCGATCGGGCTAAAAACTTCACAAACGTTTACCTGAAGAACTTCGGTGAAGAAATAGACGATGAAAAGCTCAGGGAAATGATGGAAGTATACGGCAAAATTATCAGTGCCAAGGTATTTGTCTAGTTGGACAGTGGCAATTTCTTACGATAGCACCTAATTTCTAGAACATGATTTTCATTCAGCTTATATTTCTCAAATTTTAGGTCATGACAACAGAGGATGGAAGAGGCCGAGGTTTTGGATTCGTCAGCTTTGAAGATCATGAAGCTGCTGCAAAGGTAAGCCGTTCAATGATAATAAAAGTGTGTTCTGCTTTCGGTTGTCCATGACCTTTTTAGACTTCGATCGAATCCACTGTCATATTGTCATATGGTTACTTTTAGTTCCTCATTATTTTCTTTTAGATTTTGTTCCTTATTGTTTTGCTCTACATATCTTGTTCCGTATAGGCCGTGGAAGAGTTGAATGGTAAAGACTTCGGCGGTCGCCCGATTTATGTTGGTCGCGCACAGAAAAAAGCCGAACGGCAGGCCGAACTGAAGGAGAAATTCGAGAGAATGAAAATGGAACGCATCAACAGATACCAGGGTGTGAACCTGTATGTCAAAAATCTGGATGACATCATTGACGATGAGCGCCTTCGTAAAGAATTCTCACAGTTCGGAACAATCACATCGGCCAAGGTTTGTGTTGCTTGCAACAAAGTTTCTACGCTTAATTTTAAACCAATCACACCCTGGAACCCGAGCTGTTCATTTCTATGTTCCGGTTCCTCCAAAACGATTGGAACACAAACTTTTGCACATTGTCTTGTCCTGCCCTGAAGAGGATAGTAAAGTTCTGTATACTTCTTCGAAGCGTTGTGCTACAACTTCATCCTCAGTGACATTAATATTTCCTTTTGGCAAAACTGCATTATTCAAGTTTCCTTCCCTGTTCACGAATAGGTGATGCGTGAGAGAGGACCTCGTGATGGGTCGCAACCTGCAGAGCTCGGACGGTCCAAAGGTTTTGGATTTGTTTGCTTCAGTTCTCCTGAAGAGGCCACCAAAGCAGTAACAGAGATGAATGGTCGTATCGTAGTGAGTAAGCCCCTCTACGTGGCTCTCGCTCAACGAAAGGAGGACCGTAAGGCGCATCTGGCGTCGCAGTACATGCAAAGAATTGCTGGAATGAGAATGACGGTAAGTGAATATTGTCGAGACGATTGTCCTTTGTGCTCGCGACGCTTGTTCCTTTTTATCAACTGATGTTTTAGTCAATAATTACATTGTTTTGCTAATATTTTCAGCAAAGCCAGCAGATGGGCCAGATGTTCCAGCCGGGTGGCGCAGGCTACTTCGTTCCAACCATGCCACAAACTCAACGTGGCTTCTTCAATCCAGCTCAGATGGCACAAGTCAGACCAAGCCCTCGTTGGCAGACACCCCAGCAGGCAACGCGACCAGCGGTGCCCACAGGAGCTGCAGCTGGATTCCAAGCTATGCAAACAGGCACCACACAGATCCGTCAAGCTCGGCCGACAACGCAGGGCACTGTGCGGGCAGCGATGAATGCTCGGCCTATAACGGGACAACAACCCACAGCTGCTCAACGAGTTGCTGGTAAGTTAAACCACAATATTATTATTAAAAGAGAGAGGTCAGGTTATTGTTTGCAACAACTTTACAGGAAGAGTTATCTGATGATATTGTTGTATTTTGCAATGAACAGCGAGTGATTCAAAAGACATAGGAAGTAAGTTTGTGTGCGTTCGCAGTGTACGAGTTAGTTGTATGTTAATGTTATTTCTGAGCCTTTATTGTTTCAAACCTCTTTTGAATATTATTTTGTTCTGACTAGCAGATTAAATAATACCAAATACAAAATTTTAATCATTTGTTTCTCCAGCTGGAATGCCCGCAGCTGCTCAGATGCGACCGCAACCTGGTATGCCAGGTGGTGGTCCGCAAGGTCCACGTCCGGGATACAAATACACGACCGCTGTCAGAAACCCAGCCGCCCCAGGAGCTGTACCACAGGGGGCACAGATGCAACAGGTATGATATGACCCGCTTTTCCAGATAGTGATTCTTTGTCATTATGTTGTTGTTACTTTGGATTACACATTACCAACAAATGATTTTACAGGCCGCACCGCAAGCTGTACTTGTCCAGGGGCAAGAACCTCTCACCGCTTCCATGCTGGCGGCTGCACCTCCCCAGGAACAAAAACAGATGCTGGGAGAACGTCTTTTCCCGCTCATTCAGAGCATGTACCCAGATCTTGCGGGAAAGATCACTGGAATGCTGCTGGAGATCGACAACTCCGAGTTGTTGCACATGCTCGAGTCCCGCGAGTCTCTCAAGGCCAAGGTAGGTGTAATGTGCAATTTCAAGTCATTTTTGTGGTTGTGCGATGTGTTAAGGAGATCTAGTGATTTATCGAGCATGTTTTGTATTCTTTTTTGCCGTTTTTAGGTTGAAGAGGCTGTTGCTGTACTGCAAGCTCACCAAGCTAAGGAGGCTGCTGCTTCTGCGGCTGCAATGGCCGGCCACAAGGAAAAGTAGACGGCACAGATGACCTCGCAGAAGATTGGTCCATCAGCTAAACAGAACAGTTTTACAGATATTTCTGCTGGTTTTGTACTTCGATAAACCTTCTAGGCGTTTACTGGGTTTTCCATTTTGGTACTTTGCGACAAGGCATGAGTGACTGACTTCGCGTGAGGAGTGCTTGTAGTCCCTGATGTTTTGAACAAAGTTTTTCACGTAAGTTCCCCCAATGGGAGGATTTGACTTCCCGAGTGAAATGCATTATAGTAGTGGTTTGTACGGAGAGCGAATCTTGCGTAAATGTGGTTGAAAATCATTCAAGAAGGGATATCAGTCTGGCTGTGAATTAGTTTTCTTTCATTGTCGTAAAATTATTAATATTTACGTAACCCCAGTAAATGCCCAAGCAGGTTTAGTTATGGAAAGAGTACGAAGCTGTGTGTGAACATGTGAAGGATGAGAGAAGCATATCGATAATTAGTATATGAAAATATTACAAAGTTGTGTGCACTTATTTCATAAAGTTTTCATTGGATCTATTAACATAAATCAAAGAAAAAGCCTTTGCTGCAACTTTGTAGAAAAAAAAAGGAACAACCAAAGCTGCTTTTAAAAATATGAGCAAAAAAAATCGTAAAATATCTAAAATATTATGATCTGTCGTGATTGACTTCCTGCTACCATAGAAATTTCTGGGGAGGTTTCTTTCATGTTGGAAGTTGCAAATATATTTTACTGAACTCGTATACATTTAGATGCAAATGTGTCAGTCACGACTTAAATGTTTGTTAATTGTGATTTCTCAAGAGCTGCAAATGGTAACGTCAACGATGCAGTACTAAATCAAAGAAAGAACGCTTGCTGCAACTTGGTACCAAAAAAAAAAGAACAACCGAAACAAGCAGCTCTTTATCAGTGTTGTAAGTCATGCCTGTAAATACCTGGATCTCTAAACCGTTCAAGAAGCAGTGTGCAAGCTCCATTTCTGGTTCAGGGCTGAAGGTGTGGAATGTATACTGACTGCTCGCGTTTGTCATGCTAGTTTCTTGTCAACTACACGTTGTATTGTTTGTAAAACGTATTTAACCCACACTAGTTCAGATATGAGGCCATGCATAACTTTTTTATTATTGTGCATTATCTAACTTTCTGGTAGTGATTGTGGAATAACTCGCTTTTATTGCTTTTGTCGGTATTTTGTGATTGTAACTTAAGTCTTTGATATACCACAGCATATCAGTTGCTGTACAAAGGTGGGGGGAAAGGCCCGAGAAATTGAATGTAAATATTCATGTTTGTATTGTGATAAATCGCAGCATATAAGATGCTGTACAGAGAATGTGTGGAAAGAAGAGTGGTCTACTATTTTGTGGTTATAGCTTACTCTTTCTGAACTAGGGCATGTCAGGCGCTGTACAGAGAAGTGTATGTCTACTGCCACCTTGTAATTATTCGTGTTTGTATTTTGTGATTGTAGTGTCCAGTCTATGATAACCACAGCATGTCAAGTGCTGTACAAACCTATAGGTATGGCCAAAAATGTATATATTTTAGTGATCGTATTGTTGTCTTTGATGCTTTGTACGATGTAGCGGGAAATTGTGTGAAATTTTGTTTTTCTCCTGTTTTCCAGCATGTCCAGGTATTTGCAGGCTAGCTGTCGTAGATATTCTATTATGTGTGTGCATTACAGCTAAACTAAAATACAAAAACCAAAAAAAAAATCGCAAAACCTAAAGAAAAATCGACTGCTACCCAACAACAAGTTAGTATGAAACTGAAAGAGAAGAATATCGTTATTAAACCGCCAAACGTGAGAAGGGAATAATATGTGTACCTATATAGTGTTCTATTATTTTTACATCAAAAGTTACTTTTAGTTGATTTCCTCTTTTTGTTCTATGATTTTATGTTCTTTTCGGAATTGGTTTCTGGTCTGTAGATTTGTTAGTGTTTCATTCTCCATTTAATTTTAAAACTGATCGAAAACACTGCAAAATATTCAAAAATTAAAAAAAATTGTTAAGTTTATACAAACAATAAAAACAAAAAAGAACTTTTCGTACTCGCGCACGCATAAAACAGAAAAAAATGTGAACATTTTATTTTTACCTGGGAAATAAAGCTACGAGATCAATAACATACATTTAATGTTGTTTTTTTTTAAGCCTCCCCGATGAACGTCATCAAAGCAAAATGTAAAACTGTGAATGACCAAAGCCATTTTATTGATGAACGGCAGATATTTCCTCAATTCTTGCTTGCTCTGTCGAATCGAGCGGATTGAATTTATCTGACAAAAGTGCAGGCTTTCTACGGAGTGCTTTTAAAAACACTTGCGTTTTTTTTCCCATCACCATCCATTTTTCTTTTTGCAGAAATTGCCTGTTGGTGCTTTTCTTTGGCAAAAATGTTATAATAATAATTTATTTTCTCTTGAATACGTACATAGTACACATGTAATATAAGTTGTTAAATTAACACAGCCAAATTAAATTAGTAACAAGAGATGGTAAGTCCCTAAACTTTAATAGTTGTGCTTGCGCATGGACCACCGAAAATTTTGCTTTTACTTGGTAAGTTACTTTTTAAGGAACAATAATAAAGTCAAAAAGAAAAAAAATGAAAAAGAAATATGACACAGCACAGCAAGCACTCATTTTTTTTGTCTTTATATATTTTTATTGCGTTAATGTCGTACATTGTTCAAGGAGAGCCAACTCGTTTACATGTTAATAATATAATTATCTAATCTTAAAAATACATTTTATATCGTGTTCATGTTCATCTGAATTTTTGTGTATCATTTTTGCTAGCACATCTATTATCATGGATTCTTGAGCATTTTCTTGTTTCCTATTTCCAGACCCTTTTCTTTGAAACTTCTTATTTGTTGGCACTTCATTTCATTTCCCACTGCCTCCATTCTTTCATTCTACTTGAAATTTATCTTCTTGAGAAGATGCGACACCATAGTTTACATGAGCAACTAAATCCTCCATTTCACAGTCCATTGATTCTATTCCATATGTTCTACTGATAGTGATCTGGTCTCTTTATTTATGACCCACATCATTGATACTTGACGTCTGGGCCAGCTTAGCATGCAAACCTGAAATAGAATACAAAAAGGGTTCGTTGAACTTATAGTACATAGCCAAAGACAGGCTGGAGAGACTTGAAGCACGTTAAGTGTTTTTTGAATAAAATTAATTGAATACAATTGAATGTAACTTTCGAGGAGTGTGTTCGTTAGGATCTAGTTCATTCACCAATTCACTTCTTGGGATTTTGCGCTGCAACCTCAGAAAAACAGAAAACAAAGAATATTCTATTCATGTGGTTAAAATATTTTTATTCATGACAACTCCAATAACCCCTTACGTAAGGTACGGTTTGTTGTTTCTTAACCTGTTAAGCTCTTAACTGGGTTTGCAAACACATAAAATCAGTTTCGTGTCATTGTACAAAAAGGCTGATCCTATTTAAGAAGAGAACGGCGTGCGTTGGCTAAGATAGCAATCAACGGGAAGCAATTTAAATTTAAAAATGAGATTCAGAATTCAAGCTGTAAAATCAGCCTTTTAACATGGTTCATACATGTTTTTGGTTTGTTTTATTAATTCAATTGAATTGTCTATTGGAATTGAACTTATTTTAATACACGTAAGTATTGCACACATGTCACTACATTGCACATATCGTACGGCAACTCACTAGCAGTACCTTTATTGTATAAATTTAAAAGGTTATGATAATATGTTTGCAAACCACCAGCTTCACAGAGCACTTGGGCAACCATTGAACAAGCAAAAACAATCTGATAGCCCTCAGCCATTCGATAATTATTTTTTAAGCATTATGGAAATGTATTGAATATACTTGACCGTATTACGAATGGGTTCTGAATACAATTAAAATATTCGTTTTAATTTTAAAAAAAATGAAAGAGAAATCATTTCGAGCCCAAAATTACATAACATATACGAATTCCAGCATAATTTGCATACTCTTTTACTCCTTTCTCGAAATGAACATTTGGTATATTTTACAATTCTACGCGGAGATTATTTCCACATAATCAACAAGGAAATTCCATGCTGTTTACTAACATAAAAACTTCTTATCCTAAATAAGTTTTTCAATTATTTATCGCAGCAACCACAAAGTAGCGCGCAATGGTAGAAACAATTATGTTCTTCTCATTTCTTTCCAATTTGGTGGAGAAATTAACCGATCTATTTGATATCACATACCACATAAGCAGCAAAATAAGGGAAATCAATAAAGAATAAAATCATTTCAAGAGTAATAAATGCTATAGTATTTACATAACAAACAAATATAGTACATAAAATATTGATGGTAATAATACTAGCGTAAAACACGGATCTCAATAATAACTGCTGAGACTAAAATGATTCAGGTAAATCTTTGCACCATATAAATTATAGCAAATGAAATTTACAACGTAATGTAACAACAAAAAATTGACTAAATCTGAGACCTAAAAACCTGGGACCAAATGCTGCTTTTCTACCAATACGTGCACAACTAACCAAAGCTGTAGGGTAGTTAAAGCAGTTGTTGTACACGGTCTTTCATCAGAATGAGAAAATATGAAGGTTCCATTTTTACGCATTTCCAACAATAAGCGCAATTTCTAACTTGTTTCTGCATCCTTGTGATGCATTGTGTTCTTCTTAAAACTTACGAAACCAAATTAAAAATACACTAGAAGGTGAACAAAAATAAAAAGTCAGACAAATAAATCACAAAAGTAGAAGGAATGAAGCTTTGTCATCACAATTGTTTTTTTTAGGGGTACAGTCTTTTTCTTTCATTTCTGTGTTGCATAACACATAAGTTTTCAATTCTCCGAACCAACACATGTACACCTAATATTTATATGTAGATACGTAACGAGAATAATTTCATAAATTATTCCGTTACTTTTGCTTGCTTTAAAAAGCTACAATTGTTAAAAGAGGATTAAATACCAACATATACATATTATCAATTCATCAAGGACAATAAAATGTACAACAGACATCACCCACTTCGGCAAGTTCATAAACTTACGGCTCTTTTTTATATATTTTGGTGGAATAGAAAACCCATCCCTGTTTAGAAAATTAAGCCCTACTTATTTAGAATTATTTTCCTTAACAAAAAAAAAGACGTGGGGACCATAATCAAGAACATGTTACACATTTCTGTTTTACATATTTTGATGTACATAAAAGCGCCTGTATCCGAAAATTAATCACCTCATGTTTACAAATTACTTTCTTGTGCAGTTAATTGGAAAAAAAGGTAGAATAATTAGGCCCAATAGCTATTCCGCCAAACGCAGTCATAGTGTATCTGATACTTGTTATTCACTACAATAATTTACAAAGCACACTTGTACTGAATTCAGTTTGATGGTACATTTAATACAGCAGTATATTTACAAAGCCCCTTCTTTTTATTCCATAAGCGAGTGAGAAGCAAGCTGATCTTAGAATCAGGAGAATGAAAAAGAATTATATGGTTGAATAAGTTTCCTAGTTATGTGGCATTGTCGTCTTTTGTCTAATCAAAATGCACAAATCGTGGAATATTGACTTCCAAAGCAGTGATTCTTCTTTTACACAATAGGTTTTGCAGCGATTTGTGTTGTGGAAAGGTGAAAAAACTTTCAAAATGTCCCGAAAGTCACTCAAAATGTTATTGCCTTGTAAAGAAAAGTGTCGATTTTTATAGTATTTTAAAGCGCATACAATATTTGTGAACATTTGCCAAAAAAAAAGGAAAAGAAGACAGAAACATTAAAGACCAGATGCCACACAAACAGGCTGCCATATCCAGCGGTATCAGCAGTTTTCCATGTCCTTTGGATACAGATACAATTGTCTACAAATACACTGTAACAATTGTCAAACACCTTTACACACAGTCTGGATACATTTATCGTAAATTGCTGTGAAATACAATATTTTTACATAACACTAAAAGCAACAAAGTGGTTTGGTTTCTAGCTGTTCATTCACATTTCCGCATAAACAAATTCCCGGCAGAACGTAAGAATATTCTATTATCTGCTATCCATGTACTTCTTTTGAAACCCTTTTATTTTTCAGAAGCATACGCCAGCATTGAAGAATTATATTTTACTTAAATTTCTATAAAAGCTGTAATTTATTTCCTAAAATCTGTTCTCAATAATTGTAAAGAATTGTGCAATGTAAATTAACAACAATAGTAGCATTGGAAGTTATGAAGTCCTAACGCGCCCCATATCACAGTAGCTGTAGGGTGGAATAGAATCAACTGAACAAAAGACGTTCATTACTGTATTGGCACTAACGATGAGATGTTTTTTCCTTTGTAAATTAGATGCAATAATTCACTGAATTCACAGTTCATTGAATTCTTGTTTATGTCCACAAAAGGAAACAAAGTGCAATGTTAACATTTAAGGAACGTAGTAACATACATTTACTGCGTGGATGTTCCTCGTAACTACTACCTTAACGAGGATTTGAGCCTGTCCAATAGAATTTAGAATTTTATACATTGATTAATGTAGGAACCAGTTTGCAATTTTATTATTAATTAATTAATTATTAATATTATTTATTTTTAATGAAAACGAGAATTCTTATCAGAATTGTGTCGCGCCCTATCTGATTATGTGTTTTAATATACCTGTAACTTTGCTTTAGGTAGGTAGATGACAGAGAAAAATTGATTAAGATGTAAAGACTTAAAGAGTAAGAGAGATAATGAAATGTGGAGATAAAAAGTTAGATGCG
>JBCAUG010407908.1:0-16229 GCA_038406175.1 Haplosyllis leylae
TCAAGACTTGGTTGAAACTTCGAATTAAGTGGAACTTCGAATTAACCGTGTTCGATTTAGCCGTGCCCGACCTGTATTTCTACACAATGGAGCCTGGTGCAATACCCTCTTTCCATTACTGGGATGTCCCCAACTCCAGAAAGTGCCACCTGCTTTTTAAAAGCCTGGTGTAATACTCTTTTACCAGGGTTGCCACACCATGATCGGCATAAAATTCCCTGTGGTCACCTTTTCAGCGTTTTTTTTGGCATTAAAATAACATTTATTCCACTACACCACTGAGAGAAAACAATTGGTATCTCCTTTAAAGTACAAGCACAATACCCCATTCCATTTCCCGGTTCACTGACTCAAAATTTACTACAAAAGTCCAAAGATCGTAGAAACATCCCATCACAACCTTGGTACATGCTTGAATTCTTAAAACTTCCAACCTTTCCCTGTGTTGGGAGGTAAATTCCTTGTGTAAAGTCTTTTTTTAATATTTTTGGGCAAATTGCCTTTCGGAACAATGAGCATCCAAATTTCCCGTTTTCCCCGTGCCGTAGCAAATCTGATTACTGAGATGTCATCCAACTCACAATTACTTAAAAAGTGCCACCTGCTTTGCAAAGAGAAATATCAGGTAGTGAAAGTTTCACCAGGTGGCTCGTTCCGAGGCGATCGGGCGCGAGGCCTTGTGCCCTCTCGCCCGGAGGGGGGAGGCCTTGTTGCCCAGGCCTCGTGCCCTCTCGCCCCGGGTGCAAGGTCTCCTGCCCCAGGTGCAAGGCCTCTCACCCAGGGCACAAGGCCTCTCACCCCGGGTGCAAGGCCTCCCGCCCCAGTTGCAAGGCCTCCCACCCAGGGTGCAAGGCCTCCTGCCCAGGGCACAAGGCCTCTCACCCCAGGCACAAGGCCTCCCACCCAGGAAGCAAGGCCTACTGCCCTGGGTGCAAGGCCTCCCACCCATGCAGTTTGAGCAATCTTTGCTCCCCACTGCCTCTCGGTGCAAAAAGTTTGTTTAAGACGTGTAGTGTTCAGGTGTCCCCACCACCTGCAAGTAAAATTCCCACCCTATCTACATTTACAGAGCTGCAAAAGGCCTTTGTAGGTCCCCACCACGGACCCAAAATTTCAGGGCAAAAACCGTCAACGAACCACTAAGGTGACTCTAACGAGCCACCAATTAAGAATTTATGCGATTTCATACAGTAGACTCATGGAGGACTGAATGTTGCAGGACTCAAGACATCTGCTACACTGCGGACCTCAGTGTTACGGCCCATTTACACTCAGCGTCAACGCCGCAACGATCCTGGCGATATCGCTCTGGTTAAAAATTGCGCGTATTTCTTCACCAGTCACTCCAAAATGAGTCGTAACCCAATTTCAGAGTGATTCTCTTGTCTATCAGGAAAATCAGAACAATGACGCTGAATTGGCGCTGACACTTAGTGTAAACGGACCCTTTGTCCCATTGTATGGTAAGAAAAAGCAGGTGCAAGGGTTGCAAGAACCATGAGCTTAACCATTCGGCTCAACCCTATCCAAAACTCAATCCTAATCAGATGTAACATCGGATACATTTAATCAACAAATGCTGTTATTTCAAATGTCCGTCGCTTTAATTCGACTTTGTACACAAAATTATACAAATAATGTACACCTTTCTTTCCTGCATTACTCTCAAATACACTTACACTTTATAATATCACAAGTCAATTATAACAGTTATAGTACTACTATAGCCTAAAAAGACCGGTAATTTACAAGATATTAACGTCAGCACTAACACGTACCACTATTATGTATAGCTACTAAAGTTTCTACAGGACTTCTTGGAAAAATTTGATCGAATCGATCATATTAGTAAACTATTCACTGTAAACATGAATTTCATATTCATTGAGGAAGTAAATGGCTGCCTTCTGTACTTTGACATAAAGATGATTTGAGATACACGTTCAAAGATAAACTGCAGTTTAGATCTTTACGAAGAAAACTAATAAAATTATCTTTGTACCACCATCACAGAATTATATTAATATTCCATAACATTACACTTAATATGTAATATGTTTCACCGCATTACACTTAATATTTTCATTCTTCTATCAACATCACAAATTATACTCAATATTTCTTTCTTTTTTTTTTTGAAAAAATACAAGTGCGAGATTAAAATAGTTGTAGGTGTCTTATTATTCTACACGTTAATTTTAAATATTTTTCTATTTAATATTAACCAAAGAAAGTTCTGCCCTTTACTTAAAAAGAAATAAGTGTAATTGGGTGGTTTTAAGGCAGAATAATTCTCTCACATGACAACACTTTAACAAAACTCTTCAATCTATTTAATATTCTAAGCCATCACAGATTTAATTCATGAGACAAATGGAAGGAAATGCAATAGAATTCCCTTTTTCATGGTGACATTCAGCTGCGACATTTAATGGAAAATGTTATTTTAGGGAGTAGCACCTAAACAAAATTCACTGAACGACCAAATATGAAGTGAATTATTATGTATCCGTACAAAATAGATATTTCGGCAGAAAAATGAGCCATTGTATACTCAATTTTTGACCCTACAAATACTTTCAGGAACGATTATCTTTTCCACATTCTGAATCAGTAACTGTCTTCTGATGTAGATTTTCAGTTACACTTTGTTCTTTGTCCGTTTGATCCAATCCTTTCTCCTTCTTAGCTAACAACATATCGATAGCCTTCTCTACTCTTTGTTTCTTTACACCAGAAGACCCGCTGTTAGTGTCCCTTTTCTGGAACAGTCTCTCTATTGCACTTTCGACTCTCTCTTTTTTAACTGCCTTCGAATGGCTCTGTACTTTGAAATTGTCCCCTTCTTTTTGCCGTCCCGTAACGTGTTTACTCTGAGAGTCAACAGATTTAGGAACGACACTATCACCCTTATTTACAACCTTCCAGTTAGTTTTATTTAAGTTATTGACATGAGCAACTGGCTGCACCAGCAATTCCGTTTTATTCGGAGTGCGGTGGACGGATTTATCCTTATTTTGCAAAAATTTGACAGTCTGGTCTTCCCTTGACATATTAAATGATCCATCCTTACTGACAGATTTGTCTTCTTTATTTGACAAATCCAACACACCACTTTGTGAGTCCAAACTTTGAAATGATACTGTCTTACCGGTCATTGTATTAGTGTTCTCGGCACATATGATATTCGGGTCTGGTGTTTCTTTGAAGTTACTGAGGTTCAGTGGGACATTGGGTGATAGTGTGTTGGATGGTTCCTTCACTTTGCAATGTGAGCTGTCTTCGTTCATAGTCATTTCATTACTACTACGTGGGATATTTGACTGATCAGAATTCTGCAGTTTTTCTGGTCTTGATGACACAAGTTTTGGCAAAATAGTCTCCAATGTTTCAATGTTTCTGCCGTTAGAATTGCCATTGTTAGTGCCATTTGCCTGATGTAGTGTTGGCGTCAATCTTCCTTGCAACTTTTCGACCGTAGCTTGTAGTGCCAATGCCTCAGCTGTTGGTTTTTTGTTCACTAACATTGATGATATATCCAAGCTGTCTTCGTCCTTATTTTCAATGCTAGAGCTTAGATCAATTGAGCTGTCCAATGGTTCTGCTTTTTTCAGACCTTTTTTCTTTTTCGTTGTGACCCCTTTGCCCTGAACGCCATTCTTCTTGTCAGTTTTCCTTTTCTTCTTTGCTATTGGATTTGCAGCTATTTTGCTGTCAGTATATTCGGCACTTGTTTTCCGCTTTTTCTTTGTGACACTGGGTTTCGTTTTTTCACATTCACCCTTAGAAGTATCAATAACTGCTGACTCCGTTTCAACAGTTTTGGGGGATTTCTTCATCTTTTTGCTCTTATTTTGAACACTATTTATTTCGGGTTTTATTGACTTTTCATAATCACCATTCTCTACCACTTCACTGGGTTTAGGCTTTTTTGTTCTCTTCTTCTTTTTTACTGGCTCCGCTTCAGAACTTGTATTTTCCAGTTCTGTGTTTATGGAGCCGTTCATATTCTCAGCCTCATTATTCTGCTTTTTAACAGCCGCTTTTCCTTGTTTCTTTACAGGAACCTCAAGATCAATGTTCTCCAGTTTGTGTTTCGGGGCACTTTTGTTTTCCTTCCTTGAGCACGATTTTTTCTTAGTTCTCATAGGTTTTACTCCATTCTTAGGAACAAT
The DNA here is from genome assembly GCA_038406175.1 of Haplosyllis leylae. Classification (NCBI taxonomy): domain Eukaryota; kingdom Metazoa; phylum Annelida; class Polychaeta; order Phyllodocida; family Syllidae; genus Haplosyllis; species Haplosyllis leylae. The sequence continues at coordinate 4,176 of JBCAUG010407908.1, forward strand.
ATCCTCAGTACCAACATAACACAAGTCCGGTGTGGAAGATGCTATAGGTTCCAAGGCAGCCAAAGGAGTGCAGTTTACTGCATCACGGGACACATGGTACACTGTCGCCTCATGAGAAAGATTTTTTGTTTTGTTGGGTGGTGTCCCAGAAGTTGCTGCTGCGCTTCCTTTCTCCTGAGTTTTATCCTTCGTGGGAGTCTTCTTTTTGGGTGACACTGGAGGCATTTCAGTGTGTGCTGTCGCACTTGTCACCGCAGAGCACGATTTGGAGGACTTCGAAGTTGTTGGTGATACTACATCGGATTCCGGTATTGTCGAAGTTGACTCGTTTGTTGTTAGTTGTAACTTTTTTGGATCTGTTTTTTCCGGGAATGTGCCTGTTGAAAATGTCTTCTTATCACCCTTTGACCTTTCACCATCTTCAGCAACCTACAACAGTAAAAATTTAAAGACGTTATTGCAGATTTTAATATTGATCCTTATCCTCAGTACCTGATCATAATTTCCAAATAGTAACTCTACAACACTAATATTTGTTAGAAAAAACATGATGGGCTCAAAGGTTCTGTTGGGTTGCCACAATCTTATAAAAATAAAAATTCCCGTGCTTTCCCTGTGCTCGTAGTTGTTTCCTTGTTTTTCAAATTACATATTCATTTTCAAATTACATCTTCAACCACCACCCCAGCAGAGGCATATGCAACTACGAATTCCCTCTACATTGCAATTATCAATGCCATGGATCCAATGGACGCAAAGGTAGAATATCATCATTCCATTAGTAGGATATCCCGAACTCAAAACTTGCAACAAAAGCCAATGGGTTTGATCTCAACACAACCCAGGTACATCCCTCCATTTTTAAGACTTCAAAAATTTCCGTGTCTCCATTTGAAAATATTTACCACCCACGTACGAAGTACGAGGGAGAGTGGGGGTACCCCAGTCAAACCTGTAGCTAGGAGGGTACTCCAGTCAGGCCTGTAGCCGGAGAAGGGAGGGTACCCCAATCAGCCTTGTAGCTGGGGGGACCGGGGGGGGGGGGTTACCAGAGACCAGGGCAGGGTGGCCACACTCTGATCAAGTCAAAATTCCCTGTGTTTTTAGCTAACAGTGTTAACATCTATTCCACTACCCTACTCCTTTTAATTTTTAAAACTTGAAAAATTTTCCCTGTATTGGAGGTAAATTCCCCGTGTAAATCATATTTCTAATAATTTTGGACAAATTCCCTGTGCTTTCCCTGTCTGGAAAAATGGACATCCAAATTCCCTGTTTTCCCTGTGCCGTGGCTATGTATGGGGTACCCCCCTCCCTAACGGGATACAGAAGGACTCGCTACGCCGCGGGCAGTATGCCTCTTGCGGTCACGCAGGAGGACTTCCTTGTTTGCAATGGTTTTAGGTTTGTTCCCTGTTTTCCGTTTCTAGAAAAAGGAACATCCAAATTACCCGTAGCCCTTGTAAAGTATGGAGACCCCGTCCTGGTCTCAAACAAATTTACCCCTGTGTTCCGTCTCCTTTATCACTTTGAACAAGACGTAACACAAGGGGTCACATGTTTTGAGAGTTCTGTTACTAGTCGTCTTTTTTTCTCCATACACAAAAAACATCTCTCCCACGGTCTATTGGTGCGTAAAAAGATTTCAACCAAAAGATATAAATAGGATGTGAAGTTTTGTGACCTCAAAGAACAGGTTACTGATCATTAAAGTCACTGTAAGCAGATGTCATATTATACTTTAATAATAACTTAGTATTAATGCTTCAACAGTGTGGAACAGCGCACTAACTCCAGCTAAGTTTAGAATACAATAACGTGAATATCTTGAGGGGGAAATAATATTGAAACTAACTTAAATAACTAATGCAATCATTGTACTTACACACTTAAACGCGTGTTCCGTGTAAAGACGTGTCTTTAGCCAACAGAATTATTGTTTGACCTTTTTACAAAACTAAACCAAATTTCAAGCAAAGTCTTTGAAGCTGGAAACAACGTGTATGAAAGAAGAAAAAAAAAAAACTTGATACAAGAGCACGGATATAAAAAATCTAATTACCTAGTTTACGTAAACAATCTAACAAAGAAATAAATTTCAGGTTTTAAATAAATCTTGAAACCACAAGAAGTCAGTCATTTCAAAGCAATAGACTATGTCCATAAACTCTATGAACGCTTCTTAGGCAACCTTTTTTGTCGATACTGATAGTTTTGTTCTTCGTCATATGTAATTACCATTTCTCTGTTCACAAAACGCAAAGATGTTCACAAAACGCAAAGATTTTCACCATCCACAAGTGCAAATACCAATAACTTGTAAGCACATACAAACGTTTTTATAATACCCACAAACATGAAGCAAATTATAACTACTGGAAATTCATAGAGGCAGTCCACATCAAAACCTGCACCCTTCGAAGTTGAAAATAACAATTAAATGACGACCAAGTGATAAATCTAAAAGAAAACATATTAAAATCTACAAAAGACCCGAAGTTCAATGACCGCCGTTCCAAGATGTTGAATTTCTCTTTTGTACCTTTTCCAGTTTTGGAGGTTCAAGAGGCTCTTCATCCTCCTCTATTTCAAGGGTCTCTCCTTCGTCTACTCCATAGTCGTCATCGTCGTCTTCATCAACTTCGTCCTAGACAATTACGGAATAACTTTACACATGAAAAGCCGAACTTTTCCCATGCAACCTATCACCATACGAGGATCATAAATAAAAATGTATGGCTCCTAAATAACCAGAGAACCAAATAAGCCTCACAACCACCGTATGCAATACATTTACTCACATATATACTGTAAGCCATCTACACAAATGAGTAAGTGTAATATAATTCACTCTTACTATTTGAAATACACACGAAATCTATGTCTAGATCGAATGTAAACGTGTCACAAAAATGTCCAATATTATTGTGATCATATTAACTCACTTTACATTCAATTTGCATCAGTTACAAATTGATTGTTCACTCATTTCATGAAAAAACGTCAGCGTAATAAGCTTCATACAACAACTTCATAACAATCTGTCAACAAGTGTGCTCACCGACTCAGTTGGGTCACATGCTGTACAATGCCAAGCATAACCACGTTGTTTCGGCGATTTCTTCAGTGGTGGGTCCAAACAACCAAAATGGTAACACAGTAAGCACTCATCACACCTAAATAAAAATGATTATTTTGTGTAAGGGGGTGGTAAGATGATAAAGTTACAATCGCATCACTGCATTATTTTAAACGGAAAAAAAATGTTTCATAAACATCAATTCTCTTCTGCTCACCTGACCAAATTATTGTTGTCACCGGATTGTAGACAAACACAGCACTGCGTCCTGACATCACGAGGCTTGGGAGGTTTTGGTTCTCGGAATTTTATTGGTTTTTCTTTCTTCAGAACAGGCTGTGGAAGACAGAACGAATTTGGTATTCATCCAAGACTAATCTAATCTAAAATCAATACGAGCACATCACGGTCTCCAATAAACTTTATTGTTCAAAAACATCGTCACCATAAAGACCATGCTTGGGCACCATCAGAACAACAACGAAATTCAAACATTTTTAAGTCTAACAGAAATAGAGTACCTGCCAGTTTATCTCATTGTCCTGGAATTAATTCAAAAGAAACAATGTAAACTAATGTAAAGAAGTTCAGTAATTAAATCTACTATTTACCATTTCTTTCTCTTCTTCTTCCCCTTCAGCCTGCAGAAGTTTTTTACTTTTCTTACGTTTTCGCTTTCCTTTTCTATCTTTCGCAACGCCGGCTTCCTGATTGCAAATAATTCTAATTTGAAAAACTATTCTTTTCAAGATCTTTGCTACGGTCAAACAAGTACTTTGCACTTTTAAAGACCTAATTTTCTCAAGCAGCAGAATATTTCATTATTTTGGACCAGCCAACTGGAGGACCAATGGTCAAACATTGATCAATTACATGAAATGCTGCCTTCTGTAGTATACATATTACCTTCTTTGTTTCTTTGGGGGGAGGTGTAAACTTGGCTGGCAGTTTAATTTGATGTGATTCCCGTAATTTACGCGGCGCGTTTGTGTCAACTCCTTCATTTCCATCAGAATCGTCGCTTTCAGAACTGTCACACTCCGAACATTGCCTGCGGAAAAAATAAACAGCAAGTCTGAAATACCCCGATCCATTTCATTAAACTACACCAACATGCTCGTTTATGATTTGTATTATTTTCCTTCAACAATGGCATTTAATCATAATTAGTTCTCGACGGAGATATTTTTCTGACATTAGCCAAAGAAAAAATTGGCACAGATGCAGAAATAAAGCAGAACTTTTCTTTCAAAAAAATAAAGAGCTGTACATACCATCCCATCAGCTTAGTTTTCTTAGGCATGCGTGTCAGTGGTGGATCAACACACCCAAGATGGTAATATTTCTTGCAAGTATCACAGTGGGCTAGGAGGTGCTGGTTATGTGATCTATTGCAAATACCGCAACTGCATAAAACAAATACGGGTGTTTTTATCATCAATGCAAGAGGTAGGTAGTTCATAGCAAGATGTTTAAACTTAGATGCCTGTTTCTAAGTTTTATTTTTGCCATATCTTCCAGCTCTGTTATCACATTCAAAGTATTTGACATGCAAGATAGCCTTTACTCTTCTTGAACAGCCATTACTTTTGTACCTATGAATAACAGTTGGAGGGGACTTCGGAGTGTCTTTTTTCTTCTTGGGTGACCTCTTCGGGCGAAGGATTTTTGGTGTGGGCAAAGGCTACAAAAAGATAAATATAAGTATGTTTCAAATGATGCGGTGTGAGATCATTCTAAATATCACAACTAATACATGACCTGTGCAAATTGATAGTTGTATGACAAACCTTTCCATTAATTTTTCCCAGCAACTCCCAAAGTTTTTCAGCTTTGGATCGCAACATGGCATTCTGCTTATTCTGTTTCTCAACCTCTGAGTTCAACTTCAAAAAGAAAAGAAAATATGATCATATTTTCCTTTAACAACCTGAGACTTAGATGTGGGTGAAAATCAAAACAAGTTGATTCGCTTAGCCAGCAATTGCAAATTTTCAAATAGTACAATGCAAGATTTTTTATTTCTTTACTATTTAACAAAGAGGATAACTAACCCTATCATATTTGGCTCGGAGTACCCGTTCTTGTTTGTCCAGCTTCCCTTTCTGTTGCAGGTGATCTTTCAAATGTATTTTTGCATTCTTTGTGCGTACATTTCGGTCTGCAATCGGGTAATATATTACCTTAGCTTTTATTTTCTTTCATCTGATCTGATCAGTAAATATAACGACAATATAACGACGGAGGTTGTTAATTACGACTGCAACTGAGATAATAATTACCAAGATAGTAGCTGATAAAATCTACGCTAAATGCGGGAGCAACATGCCATTTCTTTCTTATGTCGGTCTTCTGGGTAGCGGACATCTGTTAATAAACAATAAAAATTAGAAACGCATATTCTGAACACACTATCTATAGTTCTGAGAATAAAAATACTTGGCACACAAATAGTCAGTTGTTTCATTTGTTGATTTTTCTATGAAAATGCGGCCGGCCTTGGATTATACCTGCGTCGAGATGCCCAGTAACTCAGCTTTGCGTAGCAGGCGTCTCATGGCTGACGGACTGGTAGTTAATAGTCTTGGTAGTTTCTCACTGGGAACTACAGTACAATAAACAAATTGCTTCAGCATCTTCTTCATGGTGCATAATTGTATATGCATAATTGTATCAATTTTCTTGTTCCACATCCATTACTACTGACCAACCCTATCTTGTGTAGCTCATATAAAATCTTATTACGTTCTTACCCCATGTTGGCGCTCTATTTGTTCGCGCTACGAGATATTTTTGTCGGTGTCCGTTTAATTTTCTTTCCACTCTGGCCTTTTCTTTGTAATCCATATCATCTCCATTTGCCTTTTCCTCTGGCTTTTTACAATTAGATTGCACTGCCAGGAAATTTCTTCGTTTCATTCGAGCCCCGTTTTTCTCGGCATGCTGTTTGCAATAAGCATAAAATGGGTCCGCAATATCCTGTAAAAGATGTTCAAATATTACTTCGGTAGTACTCTCAAGCAGAACAAAACATATTTGAAACGTTAAAAAATACATAAACTTTCGAGATTCTCTGTTTATATTTTTGTAGATGATGTATTTTTGTAGTTATGTGTACGCATGAATAAATCGGTAATACCTCGTCTGGTGATGCTTCAGACAGAAGTCCTTCCCTTTGAGCACTAGAAGCCAAAATACATACTCATTTTACATTCTGCTGCGGACAAGGGAAACAGAAATAAACTTACATATAATTAACATTATGATTTATCAAGGATTGGGTTTTTTTTCACATCAAAACATCTCACCAGGTTACATGGAAATAGTTTCGACACATTCCAGCATCACAACCTATGGCGACACCTGTCCTACTGAACCTTGCGTCCTCACACAAGTCACACTCCTGCAAATGTAAACGACACTTCTGTATTCATGACTAAGATGAATACCTTATTTGGTTCATAACAGAAAAAAAAACAACTTCAAACTAATTTTTTGATTCACTGAGAAACTGATGGCAGAGTACTGTAATCAGTGCCAAAAGTTATGAAATCGAAATTAAACCAATAGAAACTTACCCTGGCTCCCCATTTAGAATATGGCATCTCCAGTAATGTCACCGGACTGAGCAGATCAACATCTCCAAAAGCTACGCCAGGAATATATAGTGCACACACTACGTGTACCCATCTGTGAATAAAATTACGTGTAGTTTTATTACAAAGAATTAAAAGATTGAAACTTTCCCGCATTCTTCTTCTTATTTTTCAAATGCCATGATGTTAATGCTCAATAAAAAAAACAGCAATGTGATGCAGGCTTTCCCCAAAAAGCGTAAATTTAAATGTCACTTACTTTCCGGCGTCGGTTTCTTTGTAAATCCCTCCGAAATTGGGACACAATTCGCAGTGCTGTACAAAAAAAAAACCCTTCTCATCTTTAGTCCCTTTGTTTGTTTTTGTTATGAAAATTCTTGGTTTAATTAATACAAAGACAACATACGGGTTTTACTCCGGCTTTACACGCATCACAAAACCAAGGTTCAGTACTGGCAGATGAAACCGTGCTTCCGACAGATTGATTTTCTGACACACCATAACATCCTGAAGCAGAAATAACGATGTTAACGTAATAACACTTCTGTAGGACATCAATAAAGGAAAGCAATGAGGGACACGATTTACATCTTGGATAATAACTGCAAACGTGTCAGTTACGCTCACCTTCATGCACAGTAATACCACAACAGTCACATTCTACAATCTCGTCATCTTCTTCGCTAAAATTTAAACGATATTAATAATTTAAGTCACGTCACGTCACGTCACGTCACTCACACTTTCCACATTTTTTTAAAAAAAATTCTTATTATCAAACAGTCAAAATACAACAAACTTCATTTAAAATTGATGGACCACAATATTGCTACTGAGACTAAATAGTTAACATCCTATGAATGACACTGAAATATTTCCTTCGGCATCCTTATCTTTAAATATTAGCCAATCGTTGGTTAAGATAAAGAAATAAAACAAGAAATTATGAATCAAGAGTGTGTTTGATGTAAACCTATTTACATGTACAAACATTTCGTTCAGCAAACTTAGCAACAGGAAATTGTAAAACGAATCTGAAACCGCAATAATACCCTTTCTACATTGCTATTAATGACAACGGGCGTGTGCTACAATGAGTAAAGAATCCAGAGATCTGATGATTCCATTCCTTTCAAATGTTCTCATGTTTCAGTTCTCTCCCACATGATTTTAACATTCTTGAAAGAAAATAGTTACTGCCTTACCTGTAGTCACCAAGACAAACAGAGCATATGCGAAGTCTCAACTTTACTGAGGAAGGGGTACTTGAGAAGTTCAGATCTTCATCCTAAAGGTTTAAAGCGAAAACAGTGATTTTTAAAAAGGAATACCATTAATTAATTCTGATTTATTAGACACTTAAGTTCGTTCAAATTTCGGTCTTTGTGATTTTGTAGCAAAAACCCCACTTCTATTTAAAATATTGCCAGGATTCACAGCATCAAATATTTATTTAATAGCAATTAATTTGGGTACATTATGTTCTTTAAGGATCTCGGTTTAGGTCAACTGGTTCTGAGGCACAACAGTGCAGTGTACTGACATTGACATTACAAATTATCAGATCCTGTTGGATAGGTGGCAAAATTTTTGTACACTTTTGTATACAAATTGTTTTGACACTGCCATTGAGCGAGTTGAAATACAAAATATTTAATATTTTCTCTGCATCCCAAAAATGGTCCATGTGGTATGTATATACCTCATCTTTTCTATCTCTGAAAAATATGAGAGCCAAATTCCCGTTTTGCTGTGCTGTGGCCATCCTGTTATTTTCTTATCTGTGGGATTGTTTATTAATACCTTTGGTGACTTTGTTTTGAGACTTGCCAATAAATCTTCAACAGTCACTCCTTCACTTCCACTCTCATGATTTTCTTCATTTTCTGCATCATCTGACGCAGGGCATTTACTGCTCTCAGACGTTTCTGACGAATCATCTGCTTCTGAATCTGGCTCACTATTATCTACAAGTGTAAAGATACCACTGCAGAAACACAAACAAAATGATCTGAGAAACCACCTGGTATAATATTCAATGAAATAGAACTTTGCAAGTCAGAAGAACCTTCAATTTTGAGACAACATTGTTTTGTGTTTTTGGTACTTTTAGGAAAATATAACTACAGTAGTCATCATTATCTTTCGCACATAAATGTTGCTTAACCAAAGCAGTATAGTGAGAGCGAATTTAAACCGTACTTAATACACCATTCAACTGACAGAAAGAAAAAGTTTTAAAGATATCAGACAGTACTCACCATCTTGGTAATCAGCAACTTCGTAGTCACTGTCGTCAGAACTATCTTCCAGTCCCCCGAAATCTAACTGTAGTAAATGTTTATCCACAGGTTTGACTTTCCTTTTCTTTGGGTCCCTTTCACCTGGGAGTGATGAACCAAAAACCTGAATATACTACATATTGGTGCATTGACAAAAATAAGAAAGTTACTGTCCCTATTTGCGCTTCAGTGACTGTTAATTGATTACACACTGATATGGTATGGGTGAGGCTGTTATTTATAATGAATGTTATTACACAGACAACAGACAGTGCTGCAACAAAAATATATCTAGAAAATGAATATATATTAGATATGGTAAGGAGATGCTGATGAAACGGGCTCACAAAGCAGGACATGTATACCAACAGCTGCTGCTACACTTGCATGTCACTGACTGTGTTGATGTTCCAGGTCAGCTTTTTTGAGTCGAGTTAGATCTAGATTTTCTTGTGTTGCCCTTGGAATTTTGAAGTCTTTGAAATACTCACGCATTGCTTTGTAAAGGAACCCTACTCCATAATCTTCATCTGTATCTATGTCTGCCATCGTCTGGTTGTTTGTTTCAGCACTACGGTACAATAACAAACGTTTCCATTTTACTCCTCAAAATTTTACATCTTCTATTGACTGGTTCCCGGCTCTTTCAGTACGAAATCGGCCAATTTGCTATTCGACCCAAGGTGAAGCTGAAATTGCCATAAACACATTATTTGTGGGGATTTTCAAAAGAAAGAATTATTTCCTTCTTTGTGGGTATGGTGTCCAATTGTGACCCTATTGTTATATTGTAAACCGTACTACTTTACTCCTTGACTATTAACTGTCAAATGAATACATTATGTGACATCATGGATCAAGGCCCTCCCTTATAGGAAGAGATCAACCAGTCCTGTCCCAGATCACTCAGTACAGTCTCTGTTTATAGTAACACGTCACTATTCCTGGCCATAGCCCTTCTGCTTGCTATATAAGGCCCCTTTAAATTCCCCTAGACACAGAGAGAGGACTGCTACTGACTGACTGCAACACAGACTGGTTACCACCTTGATCAATGATGACCAAGTAGGTATCTTGCTGTAATCTCAAAGGATAATAAAGCTATCAATTCCTGGCTAAGGAAATACTACTAGTTTGTCATCTTCAAAGGAAGTCTTGGTAAGGAACCCTTTTTAACACAACACTATGAACAATCCATAGATATTGGAGAACACAATGTATCACCCTGAGTACTGACTTACTAACTTAAGAGTAAGACAAAAAAGGGATGGAATGAATAGGGATGGGTATACTGGAGAAAGAACATGGAGAGAACAAACATATAGAAAAAGATATTTTGAATATTGACAATATTTGGACATAGATAACCTCATTATCTGGTGCTGGACACTGCTGACTATCCAGTTTGTAGATTTTATGTGAATAAGTTCTGTGTGTCCAGCCTCTTTCTATACTTCTCCAGGGTGTTCAGTTGTATAGACCACCCTTTTTCCCAGGTACCTATCAGTCAAGACTCTATCTATTCCACCCTTAGATGGCTCTGACTGGCTGTCCAAGCACCCATACCCCAATCCAGACCTGGGCATTTCAGTTACTCTTGGGTTGTGAAATGGTACAGACATAATATATGCACTTTGTGCCAAAACTTATATATTTTATTTCCAGTCAACTTTAATTCTACAAAATTCCTGTTTGTAGCTTTCACTGGTATTCCACATACAGTATTTTGCATATGAAATTCATATTCCAAAGCTGACGACAATCATCAGAATCAGATGCAAAGGAACTGCAAATGCTTCAATCAAGGGCAATCTAAAGCAAACTCAAAGATAAATCTTTAGATTACCAATGATTGGTACACTTTCAGCACATCTTCATCTGAACTCCAAGAAAATGAAAATTGGAATAAGAGAGATGTGCAAAAAACCTGACAGGCCAAATAGCCAACTGGACACTTGTTGGGAAAAATGAAGAAATACTTCAACCAATCAAACAGATTAATTACATGTCAATCAGTGAAAAAGAGCATGAACACCCCAAGCAAATCATGCATGGGAACATTGACACGGTTGTAGCAATGTTGCAATTAGAGCCAATAAGGTCGGATGACAAAAAGAATGCTGACAAAAGAAAGGCAATCTAAAAATAATGAACAAATTGGCTTATGTCGACACAAACAGAACTTTCACATGGGCAAACCTGTGTATGACCAGACAATCTCAGCAGACACCCACAAACTTTTGGTGTTCATTGCACCATCTCTTGCATGAAAGGGAGGGATTCAATGGATTAGTCACCCAGGAAAATTAGCCAAAAATAATAAACTCAAGGATTGAACCAGCAAAAGTGAAAAGTCACACTAGAAAAATGAACACTAGAAATGGATCCAGTCAAATGGACATATCAAAGGGAATCAAAACATTGATGACCCTATGAGATATGCAGTAAAAAGGTGTGAAAAGAGATCCAAGATCGACCACCTGAAAAGATCAAAGAACAATCCAGACAACATCCATGGAATCCACGAGAACAAACCACCAAACGCTAGAACATAGATCTGCCTCACGACTCATAAAATGAACACTCACTGATAAACTATCATGAACTTTACACATGGTAATCCAGACCATGATAAAATAATCAAATGAAAGAAACTATAAACTAAATAAGACCTAAAAGGTCAAAACTGCACATGTAAATATTAACTACGTACTACGAATGAAATTGTAGCAAAATGTAGCAAACTACAAAGACATTCAAAACAATTATGTAATCATCAAAAATAATAATAGGTCTTTTCATAAGTAACAGAGAGGTTGTCATAGTCAGAATCTGGAAGCACTAAGCGACCCCAGTGAATCATACCTAATTACTGAGCAACCATAATCCTGAGCATGTGAAGTGACCAAAGTGGGCAACAGTCATGGTTGAGTGACCTACCAACTGAGCACCCCCACCAGGGTGTGCCACTAACTGTGATACTTGTTACTTAAGCTACTTGTTAGCCCAGATGGGCATGATTTTATGTATTGCACGATGAACCTGTAACTATCAACAGAAGTACTACAATAAACTACCACTGTACAGATACCTCATC
>JBCAUG010408019.1:0-16226 GCA_038406175.1 Haplosyllis leylae
ACTTGGACTATGGAGGAGGTTCACACAAAAAGAAATTTGACATAATGAGGTTCACACATATTGACATCAATTTTGACGTCATACATGATGCTCACCAAAAACCCTCAAAATGTCCATAGAAAGTACTTTTGACCAATTTTGATGACCTTCATATCTGACGTCAAAATTGACATAAATATGTGTGAACCTCATTGTGTCAATTCCTTATTTTTGTGAACCTCCTCCATAGTCCATGTGTTTGTCACGGGGGGGGGGTTCATCATAATCATAATAAAGCTCGGGAATTGGTCAACCTGGAAAAATAGAAATCCCCTGGGAATACCCGCTTGCGGGTAGCTATGCTAGTTTCTTTTTTAAGCCCCAATTTCAAAATGTCACAAATGACTTGTTAGGTTAGAACTGATACGAGAGATCAAGCCTGATCTATGGGGATCCAATGAAAGCAGAAAAATATTTACCGGAGAGCAGCTTAGGGCAAATTGAATTCCTTGTACCTTTTTGAACCCAAAGGTTTTAACAGTGTGTGGTGTTAATTGATTTGAGTTAATTTTTTCAAAAATAGTGAAATACGTTAGTCGTTACCAAAACCCCTAAAAATTGTCACAAAAATGTTTTTGAGTAATTGTGTAACCTCCATACATCTGTACGGAAAATTCTGGAATTTCCACTTGAGTGTTGCGTCTGAAGTGAATTGTTTACTTTTTCACATTTTAGGTGAGGGGAAGCAAGAGCAAGGCACTGCACGACAAGGCATTGATTAATTGTCAATATAGCATGGCCACGTTCAGCACCAGTGAGCGAAAACGACGACCCCGAGGAGACAGGAAGTCCATAGAGATGACCATGCACCTCAAGCAGACTTTTGATGCAGCTATAATGACCCAGCTGTATCCTCGTTCACAAATTGACATCTTTGTAGAAGTTAGTAAATCTACAGTTTTCCGTTTTTGCAGTTGTCAAATTCTTGTGGGAACCCTGATATGAGCTTCACGTAGGTCCAATCCATGAAATGTCGAGAAGTGAAAGAGTTTCACATGCTGACTCTTTCTGAGTAGACAAGTTTGTGGAACTACCCTTCAAGCAATGTTGTGCTGGGAACTGGCGTTAATTTCTAACTCGTTTTGGAATTATTGTATGACCCTTTTTGGCCCTTTTATTTTTCCCATGTTAACCCCTGTTTTCCCCCTGTTTTCCCCCTGTCCTCCTTACCTAAAGTCTAAAAAGAAATAAAGTGCCCATTGTGTCACCACTCTATTATTGACCAATCTGGTATCATTAAATCCCTATGTACCTAAAATATTTCCTAAAATACAAAAGGATTAGATTTAATATTTGATTGATAAAATCACAAAATGAAACACAGATGTGTATTGTACAAAGCCTGAATCAAGAATGATTAGAAGTATTGTACAATATTTTGAAGTGAACTAAAATTTGTTATCACACAAATGTTCCATCTCACACAGCCAGTGTATTGTTTTCTGATTACATTCTCAGAAGTTCATTGTTCATTTTCTATTTTACTATTGATATGAACTGGTACAGGGTTATCAATTAGTCTAACTCAAGAACACGAGACACGAAAGATACAAGTTCACGACAACTTGTGTCTGCTCCAACATCCGATGTGTACCTTCATGTTTGCCCCCTATGGCTAATCAGTTTACAACTAATTTGCATAAAATCCTGATTTACTTCCCAGCACATTCGTAGGAAAGTGTTCTTCTTTCCAGAATAGACGGTTAAGACTCTTAACAAGCCAGCAGTGAATATCTTGAATAAAACATCGTGCAATTTTTGGAAAGAAGGAACGGTAACGTTTGGGGAGGGGGGGGGGGTAGGCGGGGCTGGACGATATGTGTCCCCTAAGAGACATAACTTTCTTTACTTTCGTAGTTTTTTTCGTAGTTTTTCAGAAAATTAAAAAATATGTACATGGACGGTCAAAGCCCCGGCTTCCCCTCCCACGGGAAGTCATGGATCAGCCCCTCAATTTCATGAATTGAGTTATAACCGCCCGCATTCCGAAGGATGCGGGAAGGTTATGTTTACACACCTGTCTGTCCGTCCACAGGACAGGGCCTGACTGGGTGGGGGGGGGGAGTAGCCCTGTCACTGTTCCTGCGGGGGGACGGGGTAACTCTCCACTGGACTGGACAGGAGTCCCCCCTCCGAACACGATAGGGTACCCCCCTTCACCCCCCCCTCCCCGGGCAGGAGAGCCAGTGCGAGCGGTTCACCTCTTGCGGTCATGCAGGAAGACTTGTCTTGTTGTTAGCATATTAATTTATCTGAAACTTGGTACAATGAAGCTGGAAGACGGTACGTCGTCTTCAGTGGAAATAGTTGGGTTAACTGCTTTTCATATCTATCAACAGGTGCTGCAATCGGACGGTGGAAACTATTGCGCCAGTGTAAATGCCTCAACGCTAGCCCTTATTGATGCTGGAATACCGATGAAAGACTACGTTAGCGCCTGTTCATCCAGTTTTGTGGAGGACACGCCAATTATGGACATAAATTATCTGGAAGAATCATCAGCAGGACCGGAGATTATTGTGGCTACTCTTCCAAAATCTGATCAAATTGTGTTTCTGGAAATAAATGGACGTTTACATGAAGATCATCTGAGTAAAGTTCTGGATACTGCTACCAAAGGATGTAAGGACGTATACAACATCCTGGATAGAACAGTCAGGGATCACGTTACAGAATTATCTGCAACACTTAGATCTGATACATAAAAGAACTTTGTATCAATTTATTTTGAATAAAATACAAATGATAGAAACTTCTTGATGTATGAGGGAATGACGCAACCGCTACTTTCTTTAGCCTGGGAGTCTTGTACGGTAGAAGCACCGGGGTAGGGGCTTACCACTGCAAGATCAGGAAGCTCAAAGGTGATGGAGAGATCCACTCTGACAGATATCGCCCAATTATTCCACGAATGCTCTAATGCCTGGAAAATATTGATTGAAAGTTTTTGTTATAACTCTGCCTTCACAGAGTGAGTATCAAGATTTTTACCCTTTCAGCATTTACTGGAGTTGTTGATTATCGCTCGTTCAAATTGGAATGGAGCCAAATATTTCTCCGTCCTTGAGATAGTTCTTGCAACCAGTACCAAGGAATTGTGTGAAAGAGAACAGGAGCAAAGAACGAGCGACTGGTGATCCGAAGAGTGGTCCTTGAATCCGTGTCTGCGGTATTCTGTTGACTGATCAATGGCAACACAAGAATATAACGCTCAGTGAGTTATGAGTCAAAAACACAAATCTGAACAAAAGAAATGAACGTGCAATTATTTTCTGTGTAGTCCACATTCGATAAGCCGACATCAAATATAAGTTTGATCTTAATCGAGTTTTTGCCTATGAAGATGTATTCTGTAAAATTCTATGGAATTTTATAAAATTTGATAAATCACTGAAGCATGAATTGGGATTCATTTGAATGTTCTCTGCTACCTGCGTCTCTGTGGTGCTCGGCTAGCACCTCTTGACTCTTGAGCAAGAGGTAGTGGGTTCAAAACCACTTTTTTTTTTACATTTTTTAAATTTAAATTCTGTAGAATTCAACAGAATCTCATTAGGAAAAACTCGATTGAGGGAGAATATCCAGATAGAGAATCGGCACAAACCAATCATTTGTGTTTTTCCTCAATTATGATTTGTCAAATATATTGGTCACTAACAAAAACATCGGTGAGGATTAAACCCAGACCCTAGCATTTCAAGCCTCATGCTTTTTCAATTAAGCTACTCTGCAGAGCTTTATGTGCATCAAGTAATCTCCAGTTTCGAACATCACCAATTTGAGAATTTAAACAAATTATCAAAGCATTTGATCTCTTCCCAGGTCCCTCTTGCAATACAGTTTGAATGCAATTGTATGCGATGGGCAGTTAACCACGTACTGTGTAGAATTGGGTTTGCCAAAATCTATACACATTATGATGTTCTCAGCTGCCGCAGCGCTAGTTCCGAAGTAAGATTTTGGGTTTACTTTTCGTGGTTTGATTAAGGTAACTTACTGTAAGACAGTAACTCACGAATTATACATGTGCGGAAGAAGTTCCACAAAAATGGTATTGTAAACAAGGCATTGGTTCACTGACATTTCACAGTTGTCACAGACCCTTTACCCTTTTTTCAGAAAAAAGAGACAACTGAGAGGTGCAATCAAAACACTGGTTTCGACATGGCCCGAAGAAATCCTTAACATGAAAGAAATTGCAGGGGACATCTTGGCAAAGCAAATTCTCAAGTCTGGCAGAAATCTCGGAATTGACAGCTTCATTGTTATGTTAATGGATGGTCTTGTGAACATGAAACAACAATCTAAACTTGGCAAAGTTGACTTTACTGGATTTTATATTCCAGGTACAATTACTAGTCAAGTCGGCAGTTTTATGTACACGAAATTTACAACACACTAAATTTAAAAATAAAGAATTAAATTCATTATCTATTTTCAGTAATATTTCAACTTCCTTGGCTATATCTCAGTGAAGAAGACAGATGTTCCGACTCGATTCTGAACGAAATCCATGACAAATGTGGTCAGTAGCTTTGTATACATACAAGGCAGTTCACGAGATGACAGATTTTAACATCATAGAAAATGAAAGTGTAAACAGAAACAAGTCAATTCTGGAGATATATCTTGTCTTCCTTCAGAACATTTCGCTGTCGAAAATGATGACAACCTAAATTCTGTCTTGGCATGGAAATTAACAGACATCAACAAAAGGGGCATAACCCCAAACTATCAAGGCAAAGGTTAGTTCTCTAGAACTCACTTTATGGTCACCACTAAACTAAATACAAAGCCATGAAGTAGAGATTGGGCTACAAAAGACGGTTTGAGTTTCATATAAACAGCAAAGGTACAGCACCACTGACGTAAAAAATGTGGCATCTGTGCAAGGTGGAAAGAACGCAGATAATTTCCCGATACTACAAGAACAAGAAAGTCCTCCTGCGTGAACGCAAGAGGCATACCGCCCGCCGCGTAGCAAGTGCTCGTTCAGCTGTCCTATCCCGGGGGTGGGGGGTACCCCACCCCAACTGGGGTACCCCCATCCTGACCTGGCTGGGTACCCCCCCCCCCCCGACTGACAAACTGAAACTAAAACAGACATCAGATGCGGGCGGTAATCAGTAAACCAAGTGAACAGTAGCTATTGGAAGAAGTATGCGAATTTATAATTGAGTGACACATCGAAGGTTTGACAATTAAACATATCTTAACAATAAAAGCTTCTTGATTACAGACAGAATGGAGATCGTAGTGGAATGTCAAATCACTTTCACAGATTGGCTGGGAATGATTGATGAAATGATTGGTTTGATTCTTCATCACCAATCTCCATTTGTATTCAACATCGCAAGACTTAATGTTGATAATTTCCATATTCGCCAGACTCGACATTTCAAATGGTTGCTGTCCATGCTGGAGAAAAAGGTACAAGCAATAAATACATGCTTTCTCTTAGGAGACGGGGTGTGTACTCCCTCCTGGTTGGTCCTTAGTGGTTAGGCGAGGGGCCTGTACCAATGCATCATGGATAGGTACTCCCCTTATGTGGGCAGATTGACGGACGACTGAAAACATTACCTTCCCTCGTACTACGTAATGAGCACTTTCTAAATTCGTTTTGTGTGAAAATTTCACTCGGTGGAATAGAATTACAAAACGGTTTATATTCACGATTTTCTCTTTGCAGATGATCCTCTATTTCACACTCAGTGGGTTTTTCAGGAGTGTTTCTAGGATATTTTATGACTTCAGTGAAGAATTTTCTGAACTCATTAATATTCACATCCATGCCATGGCTGCTACAGGCCCAAACGTTTTGGCGTTTTCACAACCAAACCAGCCGAGCGAACAGGAAGTTCTGGAAGCTACATGCCGCGTTCACAGTCACTGGAAGTCACTAGAAGAAGTTTATTACAACAGAGTGTCTCTTACAAACAAACTTGGTCCCCTCCTGTCTAATTTCCAGGGACCCCTGAAAACAATTTACTGTTATCATTGTTATTTAAACGAGAATGATATTAGATACCTTGCAGAAAGTCATCACGCAAAGACTGTACAGGTACTCACTCTGGATTACAACAAATTAAAAGGTTTAGGTGAATACATCTGTTCTTTTGTGTCGAATGCCCCAAACCTTAAAATTCTAAATCTCAAAGGCACGGGTCTCGATGAGGATGAGAGGATAAATCTACTTTGTGCCCTGGAGGCATGTCCCGACATTCACACCTTGGTACTGTACGAGGATGATGACATGGTGTCCATCCAGTGCTACGAAACGATGGTGCAACTAGCTTGTGCTCTCCCAGCTCTAACCACATTTTTCATTTTCCCATTGCGATATGATCCTTTTGATCAAATCTACAGACAATCAATTGTTGATAGATGTCAAGAAATTGTAGTTACGAGTGACAGATCTGACTTAGAACTATGGTACAGTTAATAACAGCCCACAATATTTCACCTTATTGGGTATACTGTTCGCACCCTACTTCGTACCAGATATCACACAAGAAGTAAATTTCATGTTACAATAGTAATTTATTCAAGTCTATCTGGAATACTATATCACAGTCAGAATATTGGGATAAGCTAACATATGTATCTACTCGGTGCTATTATTTCTCGAGTAACACTTATGGCGGATCTAGGGGCGCGAGGGACGTGCACTTCCCCCCCCCCCCAACATCCAGGCCAAAATTTCATTTCATTTTCATGCATCTTTTGGGCAGAATTGGTCAAATAGGATGTTGGCGCCCCGGGAAATCCACTGATTTTTCCTTTTTAAATGTTCCCATTTTGGGTTTGTGTAAATTATTCTGAGCACATAGTTACATTGTAACACGGTTATTGCATTTAGCATATTATTCCAAGCAAAATAGATTATCAATGATATCCTAAAGAAAACGGTAATTACAAGTGTGCACAGATCGTTTAAATGCTTAGTGTTTGCCTGTTCACAGTTATGTCATCTCCCCGGTATCTGCTTCTACGTCCATACTTTCTGTACCTTCACAGCGACGTTCTATCTCTAAAAAGAAGTATTAAATAGCGTGGTTAAAATTAACATACTTGCATGCCTCCTTGTTTTACACATTTCCGTCACCATGCTCACATAGTTACTACACTTGATATGTAGCAATTATAAATTTTGGATATTTCCTGTCGAACATTTTCCCTTGCAAATAGATATTTCTCAAGTCAGATCAAATAAGATTCATCTGACCTTGATGTCCAAATATATGATTTCACAAATAAAATTAACATTAACATCAATGAATTTCTTCTTTTAATCAATGCAAAAAGAATGGCGATAGTGTGTAATTTAGAATACCTTTTATTATTGACATGAAGCATGTTGTCGCAGGCGAATCTGGTACTTCGCTTAAAAATGATTTTCCTTCATCGCAACATTTACCTAAAAGTTGGAACGTACGCTTTAAAAAGTGCAACTTACTAACTAAACCAACTGTACACAAAAAAAACGCAGTCCACGAAGACCTACCTATTCTTGGATCTAGTGGTAGTTTTCCCAAAAGATGAATATTCAATTCTTTACACATCTTCTCTGCACCTCCAGTTGTAGCGGGGAAAATCTGCGACTCATTCTAAAACATCATGACAACATGTGTAACAGTCGTCCCACAGATTTCTCGACAACTGTCTTTACTGAATGAAGTAAAAACACTGTCCATGTTTACCTTGCATTTTGGACAGACGAAACCGGACATGTTTTCAACAACTCCAATGATCGGCATATCAATCTTCCTGCAGAAACTGATTTCTTTCCTAACATCTTGCAGTGATACTTCCTGTGCGGATAAAGGTATCATTAATTAAAAACTTAATAACCTAATCCTTTGTTAGATTCAGACTAAATGAAGATCATCTAAAATTGTACCTGCGGTGTTGTAATAATTATAGCACCATCTACATCAGCATTTTTGAGGTACTGTACTATTGAAAGATGTTCATCAGAAGTGCCAGGCGGTGTGTCAACTACCAAATAATCAACATCACCCCAGTCGACATCTCGTAAAAACTGTTTAATTAGGCCTACAAGGAAGAAAGCATTTTCGGATTACTGCGAGTCGCTGTTTACTTACAATGGTCAGTGTGAACACCGACTATTTCTTATTCATAACAACATAATCGAAAAAGCTAGCGCAGTGTCCTTGACTATAATAAACCAGTTTGTAAGAAAAAATCTTTACCGTTTTTCTTTGGTCCGCGCCAAATAATAGCATCGTCAGGACTGGTCAGTAGAAATCCAACAGACATTACTCCCAAATTTTCTTCTACAAACTAGAACGTTTCAAAACAATGTAACTTTGGCAGCACTGCAAGAAATACTGATGTACATTTTTTAGGTTTTCAACTTTTAAAATGGAACTTCTTAATTCAAAAACTTTTCGTCGTCTTTAAAAATATCACATCTTTCTGTGCGCGGTTAGTTGTAGAATAATGTGATGAAAAATATTATCAATAATTTCTTGCCCGAGATAACATTTACGCCAGGAGGCACACTCCTCAGTAGAAAACAGGAATTATTCATTAGTAGTTTACTTACTACTGGAGACCAACCCGAAGCACTCTGATGAACTTGTTCACCCTCTAGTCCCATCACCCTTGGAATGGACGGACCGCAGATGTCGATATCTAAAACAGCTATCTAAAGAAAAAAGCTATTCTACAACTGGGAATGAAATTGAAAGGATACAATTTATATTTGATTGGACAATAATATAAATCATGCAGAAAGTTAGTAGTTAGTCCAGTTGGTCAGAACATCGGCCTTTGACCAAGTCGTTGTGGGCTCAAGTCACCGAACAATAGCATCCTTCGGCAAGGTACGAACAAGATAATTGCTACAAGCACTGTATGGGAAGAGATTATATGAGAGCTGGTGTTGTTGCACCAAATAACAGTCGAAATCTAAAATCTAAAATAAGATCCAAACTGTAAACAGCTAAGATGTGCCACTCGCCAATCCGGGCGAGTAACTGCAAAATCAATTCACCCAGACAGTAATTCCCATCGTAAATAATGTTAATCTCTCGTCCGATATGCAGGAGCCTCTCGCCATTGGCGATCGGGCAAATGTTTAGTGACAAACGCAATCAGAGTGCGGGATAAAGAGGCTTGTTTTATTTGTGGGATAGCAGTCTAGACTTCAAACAACAACAAGAAAGCTTACCAGCATTGCGTGAGTTCTTATCTGATTCTGCGATATAATTTAACCATAACTTTACTTTAGGTAAAAAGATGAATAGAAATTAATGTGAGATTGAGAGATATCGTGAGATGAAACAATATGGAGATGAAGAGTGAGATGAGGCAGTAAGGGGCTGAAAATGTATCAAGCCAAACCTGCAGAGAACCAAGTCCGGGGGGGGGGGGGGGGGGGGAAGGGGAGTTACAAACAAGAATGCTTAGAAGCATTGTGTCGCACTGCACTTGAGTCTGTTCTGGATCAATACATAGATAACTAGATCTAGATGGGTGGCTAGGTAGCTAGATAGTTAGCTAGGGAGAGAGATTAACAGATATAGAGAGACAGGTAGACATAATAGTCAGTAAGTTGCTTAGAATCTCTTGCAATACATTTTTGTTCAAATCATTTTGAATTTCGATCACTTTTTGTTCTAGTGGGGCAAAGTTTTGCTAATAGAAGAAAAATTAAAAAATGTTGAAAAAACTTTGAACTAAAATTTGAATGAAATATTTGAAAAAAAAATTTCTCCGGTCCGAACATACGTCAACGCGGTACCACTAAAAAAAACGTTCAATCCCTGTGGAATCAGTATCTAGCAAACGCAGTGTTTTTAACGCCAATCTTTGATTCAATCATTTTTCGTTACTACCGTCTGAGACTTCAATTTACCTGACCGTGATCAGTTTCGACAAAATTTAAATACCAGAAGATGTTTAGATATTGATCTTTCTTTTCTCTCGCTTGACATGAATATTTGTTGATTAATAATGCTGTTCCAATAATTGAACTGAAACAGATCAACATAAATGCCCAAGAAGTGAACGTGTTTTTATTAAATCTGCACTCAAAATGTATTTATCTTTCATCCAGTGTATTGACTGTTCTCATCAATAGTCGCATTACTATTTTACAGTTACTGGAAAAGTATTGATGAATTGGGCTGCGGAAGCGTCACACACTGTTCGTTATTGGCAGTTCTTTCATGCCCTGTTGAGCTTTTCGTACTGTGGTCGTTAGGATTTGAGTTGGCACTTTCACTACTACATTTACGTCAAAGTCAACTCTGACTACCTGTTTCATCCATTATTCATTCCGATGTCAAGTTATTTCCTTGACTTCAGTTCATCATGCCATAGAGTGAACTGTGATCGAGATTAGGAAGAACGAACAAAAGCGAAAGTTTCCAAATTGTGCAAACACAAAAATGATAGCTCACATTTCACCATTCAAAAACAACTAAGGCGGTTTCTGAGATTTAGACGGCAATATTTACAGTTTAATAAATCTGTGTATTACTGCTTGAAGTACAGAAAGTACACAAATGTTACTTCCCACTCTGCTGATAGTATTAATTATGTTATAGGAATGGTTAATGTACAAACTCCCAGAATAAGGCACTTCGGCCTTTAACAAGCTGGATCAATAATTACAAGTGTATCAATCATTGATTTTCAATCACTTGAATGTATTTCTTGAGCAAAGGATCACTTAACTTTATGCATCATGCACAAAGGTGAAATCGAGCTTGATCATGGAATGTGTAAAATTATTGAACTGGCTGCTACAGTACAATAGTCATGACATTAACCCAGACTGACCGTAAGCATAACAACCGGTAACTTGGAATAACGGGATGTCCACACATGTACAATATTTTTCTGCGATAATTAAACTACTAATGGTACCAATACTGAAGCATTAACAAGGTGCATTCAGACACAACGATGTACTTATTCCATTTGCATACCTGCTTATTTTCATTGTGCGCCAAACCATGTGCCAAGTGCGCAGTAAATGTACTCTTTCCAACTCCACCTTTTCCAGACAACACTAAAACTTTGTGCTTTACTAAAGAAAGCCGGATTCTGATTTCCTCCACAGCTGCACAAAATAAAAACAACAATAGAAAACTATTAAGGCAGGGCGAAATATATTCTCTTACTTGATACATTTTGAAAAGCGGGAGCGTACAATTCTGGTTAATTAAGTTGAAGAAACGGACTAAATAAATGCGCTTGCGTTCTCGATATTTTTCAAGTCATACTCTGATCAATCGATAAATCAGCCAAACTTCAATAATGCAATTTTATTCCTTGAAAAGTTTTTTACAAAAATTCAGTGAAACATTCTTACCCGGATCAGGCGCCTGTGGTTGTGCCGAGGCACATATCTGTTGGTTCGGACATCCCTGACACGCTGAAGCCTTCCCGGCATCACTACTATCTGTTCTAGGACAATCTGTCCGAATTTAATGAAGTTTGTTATCTCAGTTGTAAAACAAAGTAAATAATATACTTTACAATCGTGGACCAACAAAAGAGAATAAAACACCAGAAAATGAACCCTAAGCTGTCATCAATTCTTTATTCTCACCTTGCCCATCTGCACCCCCTTGTGCACCCATCCCTCATTGAGTCTAGGCCTAAGTGGTTGAGGCTTTCTATAGCCAATCTCATTATTTAAGGTCCCGCACCACAGTTGATCAATTGCTTGGCTGCAACAACCTCATTTATGTGGAATCCTGATTTTTTTACTTCATGTAACAGGTTGAGGGTATAATGTTGCGAAACTGAGGAGATGCAGGCAAACCGAGAATACATTTGGCTTCCGGTGGCCAAAGGAGCATTGATTAGTCTGCGGCCACCTCCTCAGACAGTTCCGTGTCTTCCCCATGCATTGATCATGCATCGTTCTGTTCACCCCCTTAGGGAATACCCAATCAGTGTCCCTGCATCACATGTACTCATAACAACAGCCAATGAGCTGATCGCGTGACCCAGTCAACCAACCACAGCATGACATGTCAGTGTGTATCCCTACTCACCCCCTCAAACGTGTACAACAGTAACTACTGGTCCAATTGTGTTGAGACTAGTATAATCCCCAGTTAGTTTGTTTCAGTACCTGCATTAACCACCAAAGGTGCTAAATAGCTTTAGGCCTTTCCCAAATTGCCACCCCCTCCTGGGTACTACTTTGTGTGGTAGCACTGATCTTCTGGTGACAAGGCATTAGGTATATAAGGGAGGCACACCCTATGAAAGTAAGACCTCCAAAAATACTACCAGACTGTTCAGTGTCATAATGGCAAACAGCAGGAACTTCTCAGGTATTTGTGAAAAGATTAACTGATTCTTCCCCCAAGATCCTCCAAATTGCATTTTAAATGTTTTGGCAATACTTTTAGATCCTGAGGAGGTCAAGAGCCAGGTTAACTCCTCCTGCACAACCTGTTACTTAAGCGTCACTTCCATAGTCTTCTGTAGTCTGTACAAGTAAATGTGAGAAGTTAACTTAAAGTTGATATTTATGTCATTGTATTTATGAATATATTTGTTTACAGAGTTTCTTAGCTGCACTTTGAACTTGAAGCTGCACTTGAATATGTGTCACTTTGACTTGTGTCACTACATTTGAACTACACCTGCATTTGTATCCTGAACTGCACTTTAGACTTTAGACTGATCTCCGGAAAATATGTGTCTGCATAAGATGTCTGTTAACTGTGTTATTAAGGACTTGTCAACCCCTCACATTGTGAATGTACATTTGTTGGATCTACAAAAGAACTATTGGACTATTGATGTCACTTCTTCAGAATTTTGATGACTCATTTATGTTGCTGTCCATTAACCAGTCTTAGGAGTAACAATAAAGACTCTACATCAGCTGAGTGTTTGTATTCTTCATCACGTGGAAAGCCACCCCCTCAGAAGTCTACCCCTCACCCAGTAGTACAGTCAGCATTTCCTGATTCACAAATAGGTCCAGTGCACGAATTAACACCCATGAATAACTGCTGTCACCCCCTGAGATTAAACAACTCTTGCTCTCCTCACTGACCAGGTGGACACTCAATTCTGACTGGGGTTGAGTTTATTACAGGAAACCAAGCAAGTGTAATATTGGTGACAATATGTAACCTTCACTTTGGCAAGAAGTGGTTGTGGCAGCTCAATGTGTGTGTATGATGTGTGGATTAGATCTAGATCTATGGCCACAGATTAGATCTGGATCTGCGGCCATGGCTTAGATCTGGATCTGTGACTGTGGCTTAGATCTGGATCTGTGGCTACAGCTTAGATCTGGATCTGTGGCCATAGCTTAGATCTGGATCTGCAGTCATGGCTTACATCCAGATCTGTGGTCACAGCTTAGATCTGGATCTGTGACTTAGATCTGGATCTGCAGCCATGACATAGATCTAGTTATGTGGCCATGGCTTTATCTGGATCTGTGGCCATGGTTTTGATCTGGATCTGCAGCCATGGCTTCAATCTGGATCTGCAACTGTGGCTTAGATCTGGATCTGTGGCCAAAGCTTAGATCGGGATCTGTGGCCATGGCTTAGATCTGGATCTACAGCTATGGCTTAGATTTGGATCTGCAGCCATGGCTAAGATCTGGATCTGTGGCTGCAGCTTAGATCTGGATCTGCAGTCATGGGATCCAGATCTGTGGTTGTGGCTTAGATCTGGATCTGCAACTGTGGCTTAGATCTGGATCTGCAGCTGGGGCTTAGATCTCAATCTGTGGCCATGGCTTACATCTGGATCTATGGCTGGGGCTTAGATCTAGATCAATGGCCATAGATTAGATCTAGATCTAATCCACACCACACACACACTGAGGTGCCACACCCACTTCTGATGAAAGCGAAGGCTACTTTGTCAGTCTTCCTAAAAATATTATGCTTTAGCATGTGAAGCATTATCATGCGAAAGTGTGTCCCCAGATACACGGAAACACTGGTTGGTACAACCAAAGGAGACTTAAGTTCCACTGACTATAGTCTTATGAAGTGTGGGCAGGAATTGACAAAATAGCCATGTGACGGGCTGGGGTGGTTTAAGCTAAAGGAAGTCAAAATGTCAAAAAGATGTCAAGTTGTCAAAAAGATGTCAAATTGTTAAAAAGAGGCCAAATTGTGAAAAGATGTCAAATTGTCAAAAAGTCAAACAGCTTTACTATGCAGGAAGTTCACAAAAAAGTAAATTGACATAATGAGGTTCACAGATATTGATGTCAATTTTAATGTGACATATGAAGGTCACCAAAAACCTTCAAAATGTCAATAGAAATAATAATTGACCAATTTCAATTACCTGCATGTGTGATGTCAAAATTGATGTTAATATGGGCAAACCTCATGTCAATTTAATGTCACACCTGTCCCTATGTAGATCTATGTATTATTATGCCTGTGTGACCATTGTCCATATGCCCCATTAGTTACTTGATGCTAGAAGCTGTTAACCCAAAAACCAAAAAAAAATTTTCACGATTTCTCAATTTATGAGAAAACTGTAATTCAGAAAAAATCTCAAAAGGTGTGTTTTGGAAGGTAAAAAGGTCCTCTACAAATCACTAATTGACATGGCACCCCTATCATTGACCCTTCATGCTGTAAACAGACAATTAGCAAAAAGTGCTGAGTCATCTAGATCTACCAAAAGTAAATTTTCAAAAATATATATAAAATTATAAAACCACATCTATCTGATGTAAAATTTGCTGCTGATTCAAAATGTGTATTTGAAATTTTGATATCTTTTCTAGTTTTGGAGATACAAGCATTTGCAGTTTGCTTCACATTTTGCTTATTTCTAAAGGCAATTCCTGTCCAATTTTGATGTAACACCACTCAAATCGAAACTTATGACCTCCTCTTTAAGAAAATATGGAGTTATCTTGCCACTAGGGGGCCTGTAAGGTCCTTTAAAATTGCAAAAACATGCCGAATCAGCATTTTTGGCAGGTTTCTACCATTTTTAGGTGCCTTATAGGCCCCTAGTGGCAAAATTTCTTCATATTCTTGTAGAGGAGGTCATAAGCTTTGATTTGAGTGGTCTTACATCAAAATTGGACAAGAATAGCCTTCAGAAATGAGCAAAGAGTGATAGAACTACACTAACATGTTAAACATGATAATTTTGAAAATTTCACCAAATCACTAAATATCACTCAATTTGGGGTCTAATTTCACCATTTTTGAAGAGCAAAAGCACCTCCTACACCAAGGAAGAAGCCGAGGAAGCAGGAGCGCAAACCAGTGCCTCCCAAGTATCGACTAGGCCTTGAGGAGATCAGACAGCAGCTGGAGCCGCAAAATCCGTCTCCTCCAGTGTTGCCACAACCGAGGATACCTTGGTCAGTTGCCCTCCTCAAAAGCCAATCCGCTGCAAGAAGTGCAAGCCCTTCATCCAGTGGTTCCTACACACAACCCATCCCGGTTCCCGAAATCACCAGCAAGACGATGGATAGTGATGTGGAAATAGTGGAAGAACTTTCCAATCCCCTCACTGCCGCTCGTACTCAGCAATTCACCAGGCCTGGAGATATAACCTCCTCAACCGGTCCCGATGTTATGGATCTACAGCCAGTCCTAGATTTGACTGAGGAGATGGAACAATTAAGAACAATTAGCCACGAAGTCACGGAGGAAGCCCGAAACTACATTCTGCGCATGAACTCTCTAGGTATTTTTATAGACCCAAGTGAAATGATGGAAGACTAAAGTGCTCACCCCCTCACTTGGCTATGTACTGTATTTGATGCAATGTTTCAATGCACTGATGTAGTTTTGTATTGTACATCCCAATATCATCTCTCCTTAAAAAGGGTAGGAATAAAATTTGATATTGCCAGGACGGGCAATAGTTTGGGAGGGGAGAGTGTAACAGGTTGATAATTAACTTTTGTGGAAGCTTGAGGAGAGGAGCGAAACCGTAACTGTATTTGGCTTCCACAGGCCAAAAGAGCATCATTCCATGTCTCAAACATCTCCTCAGACTTTCCCACCAAAACCCCTGCATGGATCACACCCTGATCACGTGAAGATCACATGCACCCTGTTTGCCTCCTCAAATAATGTCCAATCAGTGCAAAGACAGCACATGCACAGTCCCGGGAACCAATCAGTAAATTGCGTGATGAGTACAACCAATCACCATCTGACATGTGGAATTGT